>JAVQJF010116301.1:0-39598 GCA_036023855.1 Gadopsis marmoratus
AGAAGGCTGGCAGTGATATGGAAGTCCAAAGAGAGCATCAACATGTTGTAGACACTGTTAATCCCGGAGACCTTGAGCAGCTGGAGCAGAGGGCCCTGGCGCTCCTCCTGGCCCTCATAAATAATGGTGTGATTACAGCGCAGCACCATCGGGTTTCCTCCTCTCTGGTGGGTCTGCGATGACCACGAGTACAGCTGCCCTTGGCCTGTCTGCACATATGACTCATCAAACTCCTGCGGGGCACAAAAGAAATCAAGTCAGAGATGTGGAGAGAACTTAGACAGAAAATGGTCACAAATGGGTATTACATGATCTATAAATAAGAAAAATAAACAACGATTTGTGTGTAATTGTGGCTACTCGCAAGGCGTGTTCCAATCCACACACAAATACCAAGCAATTTGAACACGTAAAACGGTTTTACAAATGCACACATTGTGACCTGAAATATTCATATTTTACATACAGATTTTTAAATAAAATGTTTAAAAATTTGCTTTTGAGAAGCTTCCTGTGTTATACCAATGTCTAAACATATTTGTGGCATTCTTTTGTATTTATTTACAGATTGTTTGTGCCCGAATCGCCTGATACTCATGGATCAGGTCACATTTGCGTGTGGAGTTTGGAGGCTATTTTCACAGATTTGCATGCTGCGTTTAAGTGCTGGTGGAAAACTAGGCTTTCGTGTGTAATTTCACCCCTCGATTAGAGGGGTAAATACATTTACCAATTATTGACTCTATACAGTAGCCTATAAATGTAAATATATGGTTTAAATAAGCTACTGCTAGGTGGTGGACTTGTTCTTCTGCTGGGTAAACAGCCAGTCCATGCAAAAAGTGGGTGCCAGTGTTTCCCCGTCGAATTGTGTTAAACCTCTCTAAATGCACAGCAGGCTGCAGATTCTAGACATTAATCTAATTTTATAACATCTTAGTTCTAAAATTGACTTAAAATCACCTTCATATCGGTGTAGGAAAAACCAATGGGCGATCATCCCTTTAATCACCAGTATACAAACCGATCAACATAAGTCACCACCTGTCAGTAGCTTATTTAAACCATATATTTACATTTATAGGCTACTATATAGAGTCTATAATTGGTAAATGTATGTGTTCTGATCGAGGGGTGACGAGTTATTCCGTCTATTTGTAAAAACGTCTTTGCCACTTGAAATCACACACGAAAGTTCCATTTTTCCGCCAGCACTTAAATGCAGCTTGCATTTGTGGATCTGTGTGGAGCTGGAGACGTGAAGAGAGTCTCAGAACTCCACACACAAATGTGACCTGATCCGTGTGTATCAGGCGATCTGTGCACACAATCTGCAAATAAATACAAAAGAATGAAATATTAGACATTTGTATGCACAGGAAGCTTTCCGAAAGCAAAAATGATCAGTGTGTGAAGCCAAAGTTAAAAATACACACATAAAATATTAATATTTATTCAGGTTGTGATGTGTGCATTTGTGTTCATGCATGCGAGTACACTAAATTATGCACAAATCGTACACAATTGTAAATCTTATTTTTCATTTGTAGATCATGTTTTACACTTGTGACCATTTTCAGTCTTATTTCTCTACTTACAGAGACATTATAGAGGAACTTAAGTATGTCAATAAATTCTCTAGTGAGATATGTTTGAGGTCTTTAAATACACATTGAAGTGACAGCAGTGAACGCACCTGTAAGCTCAGCTGAGATGATGATAATGAAGGAGGCACAAATCCGTTAACTACTATGTCAAGTAGTAAAACTCCCTCAGGATCTATACCTCTGGCAACATGGGTCAAACGAAGGATCTCCCCTGTTTACAAAGATTTAAAAAAAAACAAAAAACTGAAAAATCACAAACTTGTTGACAAGCACAAGGGAACATGCTGAAACTATTATAGCCATGGTGTGTAAACTCATGAGTGTCAGTGTTGGTGAGTGGTGCCATCTGCTGGTGGTTTGCAAATTACAAAAGAACAATCACTAAAAACCTTGACTACAAATTCTGTCTTTTTAGTTTGTGTCTGTGTGTAGTTTGCACTGAAAACACTCACCATAGTTTCTACAAACGTTACCATGAATGCATGAGTGATATCGCAACTAGCCAGGCTCCCAAAACCTTCCTGAAATATACATTACTTTTACTAAATCATGCATGTATGTATTAAAAAAAAAAATACATGTACTTACCAGTCTCAAACTCCAGCTGAGACTCCTGTCTGAACTGGCCCTGAGTGAAGGAGTAGCCGTTTCTGGCTGCCCCGCTCTGCAGCGCAGTGGTCCAGTAGATGGGAGCAAACACAGACACCAGCACCCGCAGCAAGGGACCTGCAACCAAAAAGCATTGGTTTTTGCTTGGCCCTCTGACATAACCACAGAAATACAGCACATGCAGTCGACTTGAATAGGACCATATCCCAAAGCCGAGCTCTGCTGCTGTTTTCACTTCTTAATGAAAGTAATCACAAAGAGAACAGAATGTACTCCAGTGTTTCCCTGAATTTACATGCTAAAAATACACATTAAGTAAATTGTGAGTCATCACAATCATCAAAATAATTAATACATACTTTTTGTATTCAGAAGATGGCTATATTTTTAAGTTAGATTGGTTGCATTTACTATGTTGCATCTAATGAATTTAAATCTGAAAGGTATGCTCAAGTCCAATACATATGTGAGTCTGTTTCAACAACACCTTGGGTTGTCCTACAATTTTGGACAGTTTATACTGTCTCATACTACATGCCGCAGTGTGAAGATGTCAGCCCAGGGGATATAACATAAGATCACTCACCCACACTGGGAGGGATGTTGTCCAGGCGGGCCTGCAGAGTGCTGCTCCCCTCTTCCTCATTGTCTGTAATGTTGGCCTCCAGGAAGGACACACCAAACTCCCTCTCGTTAACCATGCCTATCAGGCTGCCTCTGGTCTTGCGAGGAGTCTCTCCTTTGATCACCAAGAATACCGAACAGACAGAAAAGTAGTGAGTTTGCATCCCATCTATCTTTTTACAAACACTGCAACAATACCCATAGATCACATACAGAAATGGCATTTTGGTGTGTATACGCTGTCTGTAAGGTAACCTTATGTAATATTCTGTTCATATATGCACACAAGTGCATTCAGTAAGACAATGCAGAGGTTATGACCTTGACCCAGACATGAGATTATGTCTGTAATAACTATATAATATTATGAAACACTGAAGCGATGACGTTAAAATATCAGCTGCTGTCTAAAGTAAAACAAGACAACAAAAATGTATTTGCACCTGGACAGAGACCAGCTTGACATTTCCTAGAGTCGATACTGGGCCCGCTGCATGATCGGCCGCCGTTGGCTGGTTCTGGGTTGTTGCACAATCTGATTCGTTCTTGGAAGCCTTGTCCACAGGTGCTACTACATGGACTCCATTCCTCCCAGTTAGAGTAGCCTCCATTGACTGTTAGAGAGATAGATGAGGAGAGGAGAACACAGGAGAGTTTTGAGACTACATTATTTGCAAAAGTAACAAACAAGGCACGTGACACAAGTCAAAAGGAACAAGAGACACTGAAATATGCACGCATACCAGAAGAAACCAACATTTGACACAGAAGAACAAGACAAAATGCAGAAACGGGTGGAGGTGGGGCAAAACTAGTTATTTGAAAAAGTTACAAACAGGGGAAGATAGAGGTAAAAACAATGTTATTAATGTGTGGATGTGTGGAATTTTTTTTATTAATTTCATATCCCATTAGAATGTGTGCAATTGTAAACAGAACTCACTTTGAACCTTGAGAGTAATGGTCCTGTCAGCTGTTCCAGCTTCACTCTCAGCCACACACTGGTACTCCCCTTCATCTGCAGCCTGTAGATCAAACAGGTAGTGGAGGAGACTTTGACTTAATCGGCACTCTGAAGAGCAATTTTCCTCTGATAGGGCCACAAACCTCCAGGACAAAACTGTTCCTTAGATCACATAATATAGTTTTATGGTGAAAGAAGGTCGATATAATAGCAAAAAAAAGGCGGGCATTTTCTACTGTGCAGTTGAGACTTTATTCCATTGAATTCTTTGTCATGGTAGATATTATTGGACCAGAGAGAGGAGATTTCACATTAGAGTGCTGTGTGGGAAGGACCATCATCTGTCTGCGAGAGAGACTCAACTGCAGCCTGTGCAATTACAGCAGCAGTAAGAGACCTAACAAGGTTACGGGCTCAGGAAAGAGGGGCACAGTCTGGGAACATCCAGCTCTCTGTTCATCTCCTCCCTCTGTTGCTAATGCTGTTAGCCTTTCTGACTGAACCGAATCTGATTTAGGTGGGAGCAGGACGCTGCAGCACAGTCGCACACTGTCCCTCAACTCAAGGGGACTGCAGATGAAGCCTGGATCGAATGAATACTGCGCCATTGTTCTCTAAGACATGAAACGCTTATTGATTTAAGTTGTTTGCGCGAGAGAGGTTAATTATTCAAACTTGAGTGGCTTGGGTTAACAAAACGTGCCTAGAGAGAGGGTCACTGCTCTTAAAGGTGACATATTATATACTTACAGTGATGCTGTAAATGACCAAGGATCCGTTGTGAAGTGCTTGCATTCGGAGGGAGCGGAGCAATGGTTTTCCATCCCGGAGCCAGCGGAAGACAGGACTGGGGTCTCCATGGACTGGACAGTCCAGCATAGCAGAGCCACCCTGGATAATTGTCTGAGACATGTGGGCTTCACCCTTCAACACCGGAGGCTCTGGAGACACACAGCACATATTTACAAGATCGTCATATCTGTAGAAAGAATAGCCCTGACTGATCCTGGACAAAAAGCTCACCTCTGATACGGACAAATGAGAGCGCTCGGATGGAGCCCACGCTGTTTTCTGCTATGCACACGTAGGTCCCAGCGTCACTCGTAGTCACATTCTCAATGATGACAGAGCTCCTGCCGGCCTCATCTATAGCGGCACCTGGAACATAATCAATCAGTGTATAACATGGTTCAATTTAAACACAATACTGCATCAGATTTAATGCGAGATCGAGTGCTATTCCATATGTGACGTGTGATTTTTGTCACAACGGTACTGTGATTCTTTGGTAGTACTGAAATGAAGTGCAGATCACCATGTGAAGGAAGACACTACCTGGGTAAGGACTGTTGTTGACAGTCCAGGAGATGACAGGAGTAGGTGTTCCCTGAGCGTGGCAGGACAAGGCCAGACTCTGGCCTTTGTTCAGGGTTACATCACCTGGTAGCTCCTTGAAGGCAGGCCGCATGTTGATGGACAGGCGAATGTCTTGTCTCACTGAGCCTGCTACATTGGTAGCTACACATGTGAACACACCAGCATCCCCTGGCTGTGTGGAGAAAGCAAGCAGATCATATTCTTATGCCCAGAACTTGACATAGATGTAGGTTATGATGCAGAAAAGAATATGGGTTGTAGTCGGACTAACCTCTGCCCTCTCGATAATCAGCTCTCCTGATCGCAGGGCAGTGAATTTGCCCGGCAGGTTGGACACAGTGGCCCCATCCTTCTCCCACGATACTCTAGGCTCTGGTGAACCCTGAGCAGCGCAGGGCAGCAGCGCCTGAAATCCTTGAACGACTGACAGGTCTGTCTGTGCAGGAGGAATCATGGGTGGGACTGAAAAGCAACAGCATCATTTTGTTTTTATCAGTATAACTAATGTAAACCTGCTATATTCACTCTTTACATAATATGAAATGGCACTCTTAACTCACCTTGAATAACCAGCCTCATGTCATGGCTGGCTCTGCCGGCCAGGTTTTTGGCGGTACATGTGTACAGGCCTGCGTCGCTGCGCTGGGTAGAAATAACTGCCAAGGTTCCATTGGCAAAGATACGTATATGAGAGCCGTCGACCACAGACCTCCTGTCCTTATGCCAAGTAACTTCAGGTTGGGGCTGACCATCAGCCACACACTCCAGACTGGCTGGCTGGCCTAGGACTGCCGTGAACTCCACACGTGGCACACTCAGCACAGGTGGGACTGGAGAAACACAGGATGAGCAAGTATAAATTCATCTAAAAATGTCCAAAAGAGGTTTTTTAGGAATTAGGAGTAACCAATTGCAAACTGAGACACACAATTTGACTACATGGAATAAACACGGAGAAACCACCATTTTCTTCCCATCTGAGATGTCACCAGTCCACGTTACCTTGAAGGACTAGTTTGGTCCTGCCCACAGCTACGCCAGCTTCATTCTTTGCCAGGCACTGGTAGGCCCCCGCATCACCAAGCGTGACACGAGAAAACTTCAGAGCTCCATTTGAGAGCACAGCAAGCCTGTGACCTAAACAGTAAAGACACATCACATTCCCGTGAAAACCCGACCATGTCCCATGTAAGACCTATGGGGTTTGACAGAGCTGACTGAATGGCAATATTGCTGTCCAGTCTGTAAGCATGTTGAAAGTCTGTAGAATTTTCTCACAGAACAAAGTCCTGGACCTCTTTAAGTCTGGTGAATGTCAAAGTTGGAAAAACACAATATAGGTTGCTTCAATTTGTTTTCCATGAATGTGAAAATGTGTTCATAAAATGAGTGTTAATCATCATATCATTACCTGCTGTTATGGTAACTCCTTCTCTTTGCCAAGTGATGGACGGTCTGGGGAAGCCTTGAGCCTCACAGGGCAGCACGGTCCCATGATGCAACACCACTTGTACCTCCTCCACCATTGGCCTGATCTCTGGGGGCTCTTTAGTACATGGGAGAACAAATCCTTTATTATATGTGTTTACATGTTTCACCATGTGTGTTCCAACAGGTGGTATTCTCACAGCAACATGCAGTTAATCTAGGACAGCCCACCTTGCACAGCGAGAGAGATGTGTTTGTGGGCCACTCCAACTGGGTTGTGCGCTGAGCATGTGTACCTGCCAGCATGGCTTGGCACAGCAGCAGTTATCTCCAACACTCCTGCATTGAAATGAGTACAAAGATGCATAGGTTAATGTCACAATGAATTAGCAAAAATATCTTCCGTGGCATTATTGTTCCAGTAGACCTTTTAGACACGTTGTCTTACCAGTGGGAAGGACACGATAACTTCCTCCTCTGGGGCCCAGTTTGGCTCCACCCTTGGTCCAGGTGACAGTGGGCTGAGGGCGTCCTTGTACATGACAAGGCAACACCACAGGAGACATTTTCACAGCGGTGACTGTCGTGACATCATCTTCAATAGATGGTGGGACTGAAAGAGCGAACTCATCAATTAATTCATCTCAAATGACTCTCTACTGTCTGCTTATTGTACAAAACCCAAAATCAATACCTTGCAGGATGACCTCAATGACCCTGCGCTCCTCCCCGACATCATTGACAGAAGTGCACTCAAAGTAACCTTCATCCTCATTAGATGGTGACAAAAGAACCAGGGACCCAGAGGACAGTAGCCTGGACAAAACAGCACAATTGCATCAGCTGTTAAGTTTTCATGCCTGTATGATTTGTAATTCGACCACAGCTTTGTCTTTACCTGTATGCAGCAGGGTGCTGGCTAATATCAAGTGGGGTGCCATTTCTCTTCCAGGATACTTTAGGGGGGGGTATACCTGTAGTCTCACAGCTCAGCACAGCTCTAATCCCTGTGGTTACGGTCACATTGAATAGGCCCGGACTGATTGACGGACCCACTGATAGGAGACAGAACAGATTCACACGTGTTGACCACACAACTGTATGTCAGTGTGTTCGTTCCACGCTATAGGGTATCCTAAAAAGTATTTAAGCATGACAATTGCACTTTAATCACAACCAGGTATTTATGTGTGATCACAACTGCTAAAACTTCGCATGCGCTACATAAAATGATGGAAGACGCACCACCAGTCTTCCACCACCAGAGTCATGAAGGACGTGATCTTTGCTATATTTACCAAACACCCGTAGATCCACTCCCCGGTGATCTGAGCCAGCCTGGTTAGATACAGTGCAGTAGTAGCGACCAGCATCACTCAGCTGAACCTCATTTACACGCAAGGAGCCCTCTGACAACATAGTGTACCTGAAACAAATACACAATTAAAAGATGAATGAATGGATAGACACACCATAGTGTGTAGCTGTGTCTGTGTTCTCGATATCACGAGGAAAAGTCAAGGCCGGATTGCACGGGAGCTTTGGTAAAACAAAGGGTTTGGACCTACTTTTTGTTATCTTGAGTTACGGGGAAGCCATCTTTCCTCCACATGACCATAGTTGAAGAGTCACCTTCAACTTCACAAGGTAAAACTGCATCCTGGCCGACGTGTGTGGTCACCACTGAACTGCTCTCCTTTATTACTGGTGGTACTACAGAAATAAAAAATGACATCTCCATGTAGTGAATGGGGTTTATTATGTAGAAATCAAAATCAAAAATGTATTTAAATCCGCTCATTATTGACAGGCCAGCTTACAGAGAATCTCCACCGTGAAAAACAAATTGGTGCTTCCAGCCATGTTGGTGACCTCACAGCTATAGTGGCCGCTGTCCTCAGGCCTGACTTCCTGTATCTCCAGGTACTGACCTCCTGCCAGCCGCTGGATACGTCCACCCAGCTGATACAACAGGGGGACGGTAGGAAAAAGGGACAGTGTATGAATCACACAAAATGGGTTTTACTTCAATACCCTTTATTATTGGTTTAAACTATGTACCTGCAGTTTGGCCTCATCCTTGTACCACTCTATATCGGGAGCAGGGTCACTGTCAGCCAGGCACTCCAAGGTCAGATGTCCATTAATTGGCACTGTCAATGTCCTCACATCACCAGAACCGAGGAGGGTTGGCGGGACTGAAATACAACCACTGAATATTAAGAGGTGGACCTCACTGAGGAGAATAACAAATAGTTTCCAGTGGTGACACACACACTTATGCACCCAGATTAAATAATGTGACAAAAACATCCTATATTCCTAAAGTGCTCCTTTTAAACAAAGAGCTAGGTGAAGGAAACACGTGGCACAAATAAGCTCAGAAGCCAGATGCAAAAAATGTGTTGGCACAAAAAAAAAATTAAATGCTTAGCTTTCCACAGAGAGTGCAATATTTATAAAGAAAGATGTGTTGTAACAATCTGTGTTTGGGCACAGGATTCACACAGTTTTATGAGTCAGGAGGATAACCTCATGAATTTGGGAATTTGACTTAAGCAATAATAAGCAGTTTAAGAGGTCTCAACAGCGTTGTGTATCACTATATTGATACAAGCACAATTTTCTTCTAGGATGAGCAAATAGGTAGAACAAATAGTGAAGTGGGATAAGGATGCTGCACAACGTATCATAAATCAAAGCTGTCTGTATCGTCAATCAAAACACATGTGAACATGCCCTTATACTGTATATGTCATATCGCACACATAACAGCGCACACAGTATAAATGCTGTGCATGACTTTAGCTGGAAAATGCAAATGCCAGACCAAGTCTGTTTTTACTTTAGTGCAAACGCTGGTTTATACTCCTGAATGTACACAGAGCTTTATTCATCAAGTCCCAGGTGCAAGTAAGAGAGGAAGTTAAGGAGTGAGGGCATGATATATTTCTTCCAAGTTGAACAACACATAAAAACAGCTTGTGTCACCTTGAACTCGGACCCAGTGGTTTTTTCCATCCTCTCCAGCTAGGCTGCTGGCCAAGCAGGTGTACAGACCTGCATCCTCGACCTTTAAAGAGACGACATTAATCAACTTGAGTGGTTCCTGCGTGACAGTGCTGCATTTGCCTTGATTGATGCTGTTAAAATGTTGGTCTTCCAGATGTTTGGCCATCTAAGTTCTGGGTACACAGGGAATTGCTTGTGCTTTTTGCATATTTAACTTGTGTCTATGTCTATGATGTACATTGCAACGGTAAACAACCTCTTTAGAAGATTGAATTACTAGTAAACCTAATTGTTCAGCTTCATGTCGCATACTTTCGGTTTTTATATGAAAAGGCTGGACATGTTAAATCTGCAACTGGCCTATCTTTCCAAAAAACCTCAGCAAATTGTGATCTCTCTGGATGCAACTTTACAGCTTGCACCATTATCACAGTCACAGTCTAAATAGTGCTTGTGCTCACAGCTACTGTATGCATGTTTGAACAATAAAATCCTGACTCCTGCAGCTATAACTTTGCCATATTATCAGATATTGTCCGTTTGTGATGTACCTGAACTTTGCTAATCCTAACAAAGTGTCCATCCTGCTGAACAATGTCAGTTCCTTCCAAGGGGCGGCCATCTTTGAGCCAGCTGAGGGTGGGAGGTGGGTCTCCCACAGCGGAGCACTCCAGCTCCAGTGGACTGTTTACTGCTATGGTCAACTCTTCTGGCGAGCTGGAGCTGGATATCTTTGGAGGCTCTGGATAAGAAAGCAGTGTGCTCAGCTGTTCAAGACGTTTACACTATAACATTAATTTTGAAGTGAACAGATTGTTTGGGATTACCGAGCACAGTGAGGTTAAAGCTCTTCGTGGTGCTTCCAGCCTGGTTACTGGCCACACAGCTGTAGAGGCCTGCATCTGAATGTGCTACATCGGGCAGATGCAGCCGAGTCTCTTGTCCATCCAGCAGCAGGTTGCGGTGGAGAGACAGTGGCTGGCTGTCCTTCATCCAAGTCAGTGTCGGAAGGGGAAAGCCCCGCGCTTCACAGGTTAAAGTCACTAAGGATCCCCGGACTACTGTAACTGGCTCCACTGGTTCAACGTGATCCACACCAGGCGGCACTGCGGAGCATACACACGCATACGTCTGTTTTGAAACCATCAGATCCAAAATGCTACATGTAGGTTCAAGGGAAAATCAGTAGGTGATATGTTAAGACTGTACCTTGGACCTGGACGTCATAGCTGAGCTTGGCAAGACCGGCTCGACTGCGTGCCAAGCATGTGTACGTTCCAGCGTCGGACAGCTGCACAGGAGAAATCCTTTTTCAGAAAAAGAAAGGGAACACTTAGCATTACCTCACTTCATGAGCACGTTTGTATGCAGCTTTCTCAATCTACACCGACCTCAGCACAGAGTCACCAGATAGGAGGCGTGTACGAGGAGAGAGAAGCAGAGGACGGCCGTTCTTCAGCCAGCTGATCTGAGGTGGAGGGCGTCCTGCTGCCTGACACTCCAGGGTCACCACACTGTCCTGTGTGACCCGCACCTCTCTGGGCACGGTGGTCTCACCAGAGATAGATGGTGGCACTGTGAGCAGTCAAATCAAAGGAAAACAAATCACTCAGAAACTTTAGAACTGACACAGATAGTACAACTGAAATATTCAAACGGACCTAGTACAAAGAGGGTGTAGATTTTGCTCTCCTGTCCAGCTGGGCTGACAGCCAAACAGGTGTATGTCCCAGAATCCTCAGGGCTCAGCCTCAGCAATGTTAGCGTGCTGCCATCAGGGGCCACACTGCCAGATTACAAATACACATTATGTTTTCACATTAGCACATGTTCATCCATCTTTTCTGTTTAAACCAGCATCCATTATTTGCCCACCCCACCTCTGAACCTCACTCTTACTTTCCCATCATTGCTATTGTCATCATCCCACGATTTTCTCACAGTCATACAGACACAGACATTTGCTTTCTGGCTGATGCAGTTGCAAAGACCACATGAGCTTCTGAACAGCTGTAAAACAGCTGCTCTTACTGTTCCCCATGATGAAATTAGGCAAGGGACTATTAACGACTCCATTTGTCTGTTCACTCCCTCTGTCATGCACATTATCTTTGACAATGATGATTAATATTTTCCAAACCTTTAGGGAATGGTGTTGATTGATTTGTGTGCTTTGTGTAAAACAAATTCAGCAGCTTTGAATAAGCAAAATGTGCTACGGAAAATGTATCATTATAATTGCTATTAGATATCGTTCAGTGTGCATTTTAAGCCCTGGCAGTAAATGGAGAATGTGAATGACTTACGCGATGTGATGGGTGTCTGATCCCTCTAAAGTCACTCCGTCTTTCAGCCAGCTGAGGCGTGGTGTGGGGATTCCAGTTGCTCTGCACTCCAGGGTCAGCTCCTCTCCCATGGGTGCACTCACATCAGATGGGTGTTCAGAGTCCAGGATGGTAGGCGATACTGAGTAGGACATAGACGGCTGCTAAATGCACTGAAATTCATCCTCTTATGTATAATTTTCTAGGGTGAGTGATTCTCTTTATCTCTCTCTTACCCTGCACTGTGAGTGCGTAATCTTTTTGTGTGTGTCCTTCGCTGTTCTTGGCCACACAGGTGTATGTCCCAGCATGAGACAGAGTGAGAGGCCCCAGCTCCAGCCTGCTCCCTCGGATGGACCACTGCCAGTGCAGACTGCTCTCTGGATGGCAAACGCAGTCACTTAGCACTAGCTTTCACACATGGCAAATGCATGCTCTTCCAGATCTCCTATCATTGCCTCCATCTTACCTATAGGAGTTCCATCCTTGAGCCAGGTGATGCTAGGCACAGGGACCCCTGAGGCCTCACACAGCAGGGCCACATGAGAGCCGAGGGTGTAGTTTAGGGACTCTCGGAGAGGTCCGTCCAGGACAGGCGGCACTGTGGAAATATATTTGTAGAATAAAACCACTCCATTTTGGAGACTTTAAAATGTAGCCGAGGTATTCTCACCATGAACTGTCAGTCTGAATGTCCGGTCCACCTGTCCAGCCACATTGGATACTTTGCAGGTGTAGGTGCCACCATCTGCCATCTAGGAACCAAAAAAGGAGGTCACTGTTGTGGGGCAGGGTGTTCTCTGAGCACAGGCTGCAATCAAAGAAGGGACTTGGCTCCGCCCTGCTGTGCTAGCTGGTGCATGTGTTCTGAATCAGCCTAATAAACTTAATAGAGTTCAAATGCACCCGGTCAAAAAAAGAGCGATTGCTGCATCTTGTCACATATGCAGCCAAGTCTCCAGTTTTTTCCACTTTGTGTATTTTATGGAATGTTGTCAAAGGTAAATATGTATACTTTTAAGCCATTTAATATGTTAGCCTGGAAAGACTAGAAGTTTGAGCCCTGTCAAAATCCACTTTGAGTCCTTAAAAGACTTTATGTTTTGTTTGCAGCGTCATGTACAACATAAAAACATTTATGTCCAGACCTGAACTCCTGTGATCTCCAGCTGGTGGCGATCCATCTTCATTCCGTTCCCTGCAGCCAGTTGCAGCCCATTCTTGTACCATGTGACATCAGGCTCAGGGACACCATGGGCTTCGCATCTCAGGGTGACGGAGGAGCCGACTTGCGGGGTGACCAGGTCTGACTCAGCATCTAGACGGGGCTTCAGGGTGGGCAGGACTGATGGTTTGCACATACAGAAAGGGCATGATCTCAGCTTGATTAATTTAGAACCGGTATGATTCACTCCTGAACTATCCTCGATCACAGCTGGTCTGTGGTAAACACATTTTGTTGCCTAGACAATGTTTTGAGATTTGATCATCTGTATATGTAGCTGAGTTGTGCAGATGGGTCACCATGTGTTTGCTTACCATAAACACTGAGGAGAATGCTCTTCTGGTCCTGGCCTGCTGAGTTGGTGGCTGTGCATACATATTGCCCTGCATCCTCCAGTCTCGCTCGGGGTAACTGTAGCATCTGGCCGCCTATAATATACATATATATAGTATATATATAGAAAATGATCTAAAATGAATTATCTGTGCCACTATTAGATTCAAACAAACAAAATGCTCCTGACATAAGCATTATTTAGGTGGCAGAGGTCTGACCTGGCAGGATGTGGATGCCAGTGCTGAAGTGGAGGACCTGCCCATCTCTGGTCCAGGTGATCTCTGGAGGAGGGTAAGCTTGGACGTCACACAGCAGTGACACCATGTGGCCCTCAATCACACTAGCCTCCTCCTCCTTATGGCCTATTATTCTAGGAGGCACTGAAAGAGAGACAACAACCGAAGTCAACCGAACATCTGCCACATCCAATAACATCATCAACATCTGATTATGTGGGGAAATTGAACATACAGAGGTAGTGGTAAAGACCTTTGACTTATGGACTTTTCTTACCTCGCACTTTCAGACTAAAGTGCTTCTCAACTGTGCCAACCTTGTTCTCAGCTACACACACATACCCAGCCATGTCTGAGACCTGGACACTGAGGAGCTGAAAGATGGGATGGAGGTGTTATTCCTCCATAAAACATGTCACAGTTGGATCCATTTACACGTTGGTATTTGTCTAAAAGGTCAACAGTGTCTAACCTGGAGCTGAGTCCCATCCTCACTGACGTGGTGCTGTGAGTCTTTGTGCACCGGCTGCCCATCTCTCAGCCAGGAGATGACTGGAGCAGGGTGTCCAATCACATCACAGTGGAGGACCACAGTGCTGTTGACCACTGCTCCCATTTCCTCCATAAACTCCTCTGATGCTCCCATGATCACAGGAGGGACTGAGGAGGTAAACACAACAGACATCCCCTCCAGAAATTATTCATCTTCGTTTCCAAATACATACATTTTACTGCATACATGTTAATATGAACTAAATTATGTACATGCTTACCTAGGATCTCCAGTTCAAAGTGCATGCGGTCCTCTCCAGCATCATTAACAGCCTGACATGTATACTTTCCAGCATCTTCTTTCTGCACTCGGGCGATTTGCAGCACCTGTCCACCTGAAAGGACAAAGCCATACATACAACAGCAGATTTAGCCATGAATGTGAAGCCACAGTCATACATAAACAACCACACTACTGGTTTCAACTGAGATCACACAGGAAGGAGTTTCCTCTGACCTGGAAGTAGAACCACTCCATCGGCAGAGGTGAGTTTTCGCCCATCCTTGTACCAGCTGAGCTTGGGTGGGGGGATGGCGTTACTCTCACAGACCAGGGTGACTGGATGGCCCAGGACCACCTCCCGCTTCTCTACCATGTCCTCTTTATCATCGTCCTCATGTCCCAGACCCCAGGCTGCTTCTCTGTTAGTCACGCGGTGAAAGATCGGAGGAACTAGCAACACAAGACCATGTCAGGTCACTTTAATTCAAGAAGTGTACATCTTAATAATATCAAAAATGTAAATCCATAATGTAAAAAATTTAATCTTGGCCAACAGTATGTTAAAAGAAGTTTGCTTTTCAATTTCAATTATGATACTGAGGAGAAAAAGACAGATTTAACTGAACACACCCTGAATGGTGACATGGAAGTCTCTCTTGTCCTCTCCTGCAGAGTTGGTTACCACACAGGTGTACTGCCCCTCATGGGAAAGCATGGCGTTCTCTATGAGGAGGAGGTGGCCACTCTCCCGAATGCCAGCATGGAAGTTTCCCGTCAGCAACTAAAGAAAGAAAATTCTTAAGTTCTATAGATCACCTATAGTGTAGAACGGTGAAATATTGATCCTAGCAATCTGTGGGAAATCTATTTTTCTATTTCATTAAAGGGGATTGTACACATCTAAGCTGCTACTAGCATAATACTCCCAAATCTCTGACTGACTGTTGTGGAGTTGCATTGTGGGTAATGTAGGAGCCAGGGTTTGACAAGGAAGAAGAATGCGGGGAATGAAAAAGACAATATGTCATTGACTTTTATCCTTTTTTAACTATCCCATTGTGACTATAACTATCCCATTTTTTTCCTGCCTCACTTGTACTCAAAAATGAGTATAGGTATCAGTTACAAGCAGTGGGTTTGGAAGGTTAGACAATATGTATTACTGAGGTGTTAAAATGTCTGGCTTTTAAAACACTATTTCCAGCCTATATTGTGTTTTACAAAAAAAAGAAAAACAATAAAATAATGCCTCCACCCCCATTTAGAGTGAAATCTAATGCTACATGAATCCAAAATCCACCTAATCCTCATGCATTGCCTGTTGCTCCCTATTGGAGGCCCTGCTGAACATGCAAACAAGGACACACGCATGCTGAACAGTAGATGTTGCAGTATTGTTATAAATCATGATATTTAAATAACATGGATTCTTCTTCTACATCTTTGCTATAATTAACTATCTTACTCATCGCACAAAATCTGAAGAGTGGAGGTGGCTTGTGCAAGAGGATGTCAATTCTGTTGAGGTTATTGCAATTCATACTGGTTGCCAGTAGAGGCTAAACTTGTTCCATTAAAATCACCTTAGAAGTACAGTACATGTTTGTGGTAGTACATAGCTCATAAGCATGACACACCAACCTGTCCCTCTTTGAACCAATGAACCTTGGGCTCAGGGAAACCTTTGGACAGGCAGGAGAGAGTTAAACTTCCATTGATCCGTACTTTCTCTTCCTGACCACCAAACGTTAAGGATGTAGAGTCGCCCTCTATCTGTGGTGGGACTGATGAGAGGGGGGGAAAAAACGTATATATCATTAAAAGTTCTGTCTCCGCCAATTTAATATGTAAGTGGTTTAGATGGCTCTTACCCAGAACACTCAGAGAATAATGTTTGATGGCGGTGCCGGCTGGATTCGTGGCCCTGCAGGTGTAGAGGCCAGTGCTGTCTCCCTGTGCTGAGCCCAGACGCAGTGCCTGTCCGCCACGGGTATATGTCAACTGGGGACTGGACACAATGGGCTGATTGTCCTTTAACCAGGTGATACTGGGCGTGGGTGAGCCCTCAACATCACAGGGGAGGACTGTGGGAAATCCCAGCACCACTGACACCTCTGAGGTCTCACTGGGGCCCTTGATGGTGGGGGGAGCTGGTGAGAAAGACCGGCAACCCACTAATGTTTAACAGCCAGTGAGATTTTTACTGGTCAATTGCACAGAATGAACAGATCCTCAGGGGATTTGGCCTGTTTTGTGCAGGAGACACTCTAAAACAGAAATGCAGTGTGCAATACTTTGGGCAATTACAGCACATGCTCTTCAGGTGACACAGAAATCCCCAGAGGCCTGCATAAAGAGAATTCAATATGTGCTCATAGAGCAGGCAGTGTGGTGTAAGTCAAATCATCTAACTGTAGAGGCTAGGTCTACACACAAATTTAATATTATGTTCAATAATTTTCTTTCTTAAAAAAGCACTGCTAGCACAACACTTTTGGATAACTTTTAATGAATCTTTCTTTCCTATAATTGTTTGTGTAGAAAGAAAATAAATGAGTGTATCAGTGGAATTCAGAGCAGTGTGGTTGTGAGTGTACACGTGTCTTAGAGATTAGAGACCTTGCACTGTGAGTCTGAACTGGCGCATCTGAGTTCCTGCGTTGTTACTGGCCAGACACTGGTAAAGCCCCTGGTCCCTCAGTCTTACGGACTTCACCTTCAACACCTGGCCACCTTCCAGAAACTCCACATGGGGGTCTCCATCACGGGACAGAACCCTGGAGAGAGGAAAGGCTGGTGGATCAATTCACTGCTATGGGTACTGCATCCTGTGTGTGGAGCTGAATGTCACATCAATAAACTGTAAGAGTGATGCTCACTCTCCATCGCGGCTCCACTCCACACTAGGTGCTGGCCGTCCGCTAACTCGACACTGAAACTCCACCTCCTGGCCCAGAACCACGGTTAACTCCTGCAGGCGAGATGTTCCTGAGATCACAGGCGGAGCTGTAACCGTGTACACACATGCCAGAAATATACACTGGTTAGTTCAAGTATTTAATCATCTAAAAGCTGAACGAGATGATGATCACTTTAAATTCCCAATCACTGTTTCACCCAGATTACAGAGAGTTTAGCTATTAATGAGGTCATTAGCACTGACGTTAATGGTTAGTCTCTGTAGGTGTGGAGACAGTGACAACGTTCAGGGTGTATGCTACATTAAGTGGAGTATTAAAGTTTAATTAAACAGTTTAAGTTCTTTGGGGGCTTTAGACTGCTGTTCCAGGACATTTTAAGTCGCTGCATCCTGGGTTTAACACCACCCAGGACAACTGTGATTGGTTTAAAGAGATACAAACAGAGCATTTTTTCCCCCTTATACCAGAATGACAATGGGAAGAGCCAGACCTTTCTCCAGAGCTGGCACATCACTAAAACCAGTGTGGAAATAGGTCTGGCTATTCGAGACTAATATACCAGTGTGACAGCTGATTCATGAGCTCACCTTGCACTACAATGTGATATTCTCTCCGGGCCTCTCCAGCTGAGTTCTGAGCTGTGCAGGAAAATCTTCCTGCATGGTCTGACTGAACTCTGTAGATTCTCAGCAGCCTGTTGCCATTCTGCAGATATACCCCAGGACTGTCCACCTGGAAGTACAGAAATCGGTTAAGTTCATCCTTAGTGTCAAATTGTAATTAAAACAATGACCACTTGGTGGCATTGTACAGCTAGACATCAACAACACACATTAACATGCAGCCCAAGTTTCACATTTACTGTAAATGGAAAATCAAGGTGAAATAACTCACAGGATGACCATCTTTAGTCCAGGTGATTGTTGGGGAGGGGATCCCAAAGGCATCGCAGCCCAGAGTGAGAGGCTGCTTCAAGGTCACAGTGAGGTTCAGTGGCTGGCCATCATCTTGGATCTCTGGGGGAACTAATGCAGTGCAAAAGAAAAAGGGAAGATTTGTGTTTACACCATGTCTCAGTTCAGTTTAAGGTATTTTGTTAGGAGGAAGACAAATCGGTGTAACTGAATGCTCACCGTTTACTTTCAGCCTAGTCTTTCTCTCCACAGAGCCTGCCTCATTGGTCGCCACACACTTGAAGTCCCCGCTGTGGCTGGCAGACGATGTGCTAATTACCAGAGCTCCATCCCTTGCCACAGAAAACTCTGATTGTTCAGCGTGTATCTCCAGGCCATTCTTGAACCAGCGTACTTTGGGACGAGGTGAACCTGCAGGTGTGGGGACAAGAAAAGGATTCTGAATACAAACTGAGCTTTATTGATCCTGTCTGAAATAAAGAAAAGTTTCTTCCATCTCTCTGCGGGAGAATTTAATGGGCAAGCAGCCCAGACTAGAAAAAGCCAGCTCTACATTTATCTATTGGACAGCGGGACAGCAGGGGAGACCATGCCAAAATGGTTAGAGTCCTTGTAGCCGGCAAGCGTAACATTCCAAGGTCAGATTCACATAAAATAGTAAGACACAGTATGCTGGAGAAATGTAAGATGTACAATTTAAAACACTATCATCAAGATTTATTACCAAGGTGAGAGTGAGAGTGCAGAAAGAACATGAGTGAGGTTGAACAAGCACTGGTGCGTACACTCAAGAGTCTGAAACAGGTGTGTTCTGTGGATTACTGGGCGGGAAAGAGCTGGAAGCGGTCAAGAGGAGAAAGGTAGAATTGGGGGGGGGGGGCTTGTACCACACAACAAACTCCCAGAATGAGGACATAGAAGGGTATCGCAATGAAAGAGCAGTGCGGTGGAGTGATCCAAATGCCACGGCTGTGTCTATTTACAGACGTGTAACGTACACAAACACCAGAGCCGAGGTAGGGAAATCAGACACAGCAGCCTCCCTCATTCCAAAAAAAAAACTAACTATAGGAGACGTAGCACAAGCAAAGGCGATATCATCGCCCGTTGCCTACATGAACACGTGTTTACAGTTAAGCAGCTCTGAAGCGAATTCATTATCTCATTGCTGGGAGGAAATGCATACAGATGTTCTGTTTTAGATGTTAACAGATCTCATTAGCAGACTTAGGCTGACGAAGTCGGAGATTATCGCTTCCATGTGTTTCTCAAATAATTACCTCTATTAAATGAAATGTAAATGTTGGTGAATTAATAATATCATTCTGCCAGAGACTGCACTTTATCTCCCTCATACAGATAGACCTCAAGAGAACAATGAGGGGATCCTTGTTTCCTGCTGCCGGCTG
This sequence comes from Gadopsis marmoratus, assembly GCA_036023855.1. Taxonomy (NCBI): domain Eukaryota; kingdom Metazoa; phylum Chordata; class Actinopteri; order Centrarchiformes; family Percichthyidae; genus Gadopsis; species Gadopsis marmoratus. Next base: position 19,762 of record JAVQJF010116301.1, read on the forward strand.
CCTCTTTAGGGTGTCAAGAGCATTAAGCATTTCTGTGTGAGCCCTCTGACGCCTGGTACAGTCTGTCTGCCTGCCTGCCTGTCTGCCTGCCTGCCTGCCTGCCTGCCTGCCTGCCTGCCTGCCTGCCTGCCTGCCTGCCTGCCTGCATGACTTGGATGGAACGAGGGCTAATGTGGCTTCATCTTCCTCTTCCTGTGCACCTCAGACATCTCTGTCCTTCATCTGCCAGCAGCAGCCTGTAATTAGGATTCCTCTCCCAGCAGGCCCCTACACAGAAGAAAGCAGATGTGGCTCACTGAGGCAGCAGGCAGACTGATGTTCCAGCTGTTGCTCCACATTAGACACAGTCCTCACCTTCTCTCACCGAGCTGGTTACCATGGCACAAATCCACACAAACACTACCTGTTTGCATGGGCTGTCAGAAGGTAAGTATCCATCAGTGCATCCGCAGACACACACAGACACTGTGTTTTGATAAAACGCCTCACTAAAACAAGCTCTCCACATCAGTCCAGGATGCTACCTTGTTCGCACAGAGATGTTAAAATATATAGACAACAGTGTCTCTGGGTGTTGTGAAAAAATAAGAAGCTCGGCCTTTTAAGATGGCATGGATCTTTTTTAAAGTTTTGACAACTAAACGTCTATGGTGACAGTGAAACATGGTGCACAAATACACATATCTTTCCTACATTTAAAGTGTCTCTTGTGTCATAAAGACAAAAATAGACACATCCATTTCAGGCTTTAAAAACGTTATTCACATCCTGTAAATTGTGTGTCAGACCTTTGATTGCCCTATGACTCATTTCGTACCTTCAGCAGGGCAGGGGATGATGACCTTGCTGTTTGCTACTTTTTCCATGATGGCATCTCCAGGTTCTGCAAAGGACGGGGCCTCTGTGAGGACAGAAAAACATGTTAAGTGGCTGGTTCAAAATGCAAGGGCAGTTGATACAGGTCAGGTTTATCATCAGAGGTTCCAGTATAGGTAAATACATACTGTAAATGAGAAGAAGCCTTCAGGAGGAATTGTTGTGTTTGTACGATTTGAGACATCTCACAGGTGCTTGTACCTACATGAACCTCAAACTCCCACGGCTAGACTGACCTCTTATTACAGATTCCATTTTATTCCACTTTAATGTCCACTTGAACAGTAGGACAACTGAGCACTAACAACCAAACGTGATACTACATCATCTCACTGTTTTACATAGCATCACATCGCCAATCTTAACCATTACTAACATTACAGACAAGGTGCACCATATTATGTTTCCGATCTAGATTAAAGAACAGAATACAGTATGTGGTTAGCATTAATTCAATTATGTAAATCTATAACAAAACCTGACAAGGCAATCTTACAGTAGCAACAAATCTCTTTTTCAGGAGTGAATTGAAAAAAAACAACATTCATTGTCAGTCAACCCCACAACCACCATACAATAACAATATGTATAGAGCCAGACAACCAAAACTCAAGTGGCAAATAAATATGGAACGGAATTAATAAACCTAATTAAAATAGTTATAAAAAACTTTGAATTGGTAAGGCTTTAAAATCTCCAAGGGCAATGAAAAAACCTAACTTGAGTGCAGTATTCACTTCATTCCATTTAAAAGGTGCTTATTAGTCCGCCAAAGGTTTGTGTGAAAAATCTATGTTATTTTTGTATATTAGAAATAGTAGTGGACCATGGCCTGCTGTTTGGAGGTGAGAAAGGAAACAGGGCTTGAACTCCTAGCTCCATTTATTCAAAACTATTTACTACTATACAATCGAATGCAACACTGTGAATGTCTTCCAGGGAGAAAATCTGCGCTTTTGAGTGTGGCCATTCATTCGCTGTATTTTTAGTATAACCCTTCTTTCTCTTGCAGCATGGAGCTACAATGCCTCAAGAGAATTCACCTCTAAAGACAGGGACAGTGTAAAACTGGGATACTGCCAGTATATATATACATGTTCATATTGCCAGTTCTAGGAAATTGTTTAAATTTAAATTTAAATAGATTTTTACAATGCAAACATGATTCACAATGTACTGTATATATTGCAGAGTTTTGTTAATTTCTGCTTATTCCCAAAGTGCACAAACAGGGTCTGAAGAACCGAACTGCATACTTACCAAGAATTTCCAGCTTGATTTCCAAGGACTCCTGTCCAGCACTGTTCCTGGCCACACACCGGTAAGTGCCCTGGTCAGTGAGGCTGACCTGCTGGATCCTGAGGGGCGTAGTGTTCTTGACACCAACAGGAAGTCCATTGTGAAACCAACTGACCTCAGGGCTGGGCTCTCCCTGGACCACACATGGCAGAGTCACCGTTTGGCCAATCAGGGCTTTCAAGAGCGAAGGTGCTGGCTGAATTCTGGGCTTAGCTGAGGACAGAAAAATAATAAATGCATGTCTCACCTATTTATTTACATATCTCATGTATTTTACATATGTTAGAAGTGATGTATTCACATGGATTCTATCAACTTTACAGCATTTTGAAAACACACATTTGCCCCACACAGTTACCTTGAATGTGTAAATTGTAGCTTAGGGACACGTTGCCTGCTGGGTTTTCCGCAGTGCAGGTGTACAGTTTACTATCAATCAGACGCACATCGGTGATCCTCAGAGAGCCTGAAGGCAAAACGGTGAACCTGGGGAGTGGTTAGAGGTCAAGGGCAAAGAGATGGAGAAAACACTTTATGAGTCACTGAAGAGCTACAGCCACTGTGTTTTGGGAGAAGAGGTGTTCGTGATTTAAAGCAATATTTTCGACTAGTGTCCTATTTACATTGTGGAGCATGCATGCATCTATATGAGCACATAAATAGTAACATATTCATACTGGCTGCCTGGTGTTTATAGTATTGGGCAGCCAGTGCTACTGTATGCCGGTATGTCACTAAGGTATATTTTGATATCAACCTTGATAGTGTCTGTGAGGACAAATTTCAAGATGCAGTTGCGCTTCTGTTAATATTATTAGTAGAAGATGAGATGATGAAAATAGTTCCTGTAAACAGGTTCAGACAGTGAGTTCCCAGTAAAGCTACTGCCAGAAGTTCACTGATGAAGTGGTCCATTACTGTGTAAAATGAATAGATAACATATATAAATTTGAGCAGTTTGTCAAATAATGGGGCAAAATACTACATTGTCCATTGTATTGTATTTTCTTCAGTTTAAAAGTGATTTGCTGAGCTCTAAACACAAAACAAAACATGAGAGAAAGTGACAGAAATATCAAGTTGAAATACATCGTAAAGCTGTTGATGGCGTCTTTGCCTTTGTGTTGTTTGGTTGCAAGAGAGAAAAAATTGAACTGTGGTGGATGAAAGTTCTGAACAAGAACACACTAAGTGGGGTCTGGACCTTATCCAGGGCCAAGTAATCTCCCTAGAGAGCTGTTACTTTCACAATTACCATTCTGCCATGGGAAATGTCATAGGTTCACAAAAATCAAAGCATGTTGATTCAGCGTTGGCCTATTGGTGGCGCTATATGGTAGGTCACGCAGATATCCATTATCAATATCTTTCAACCTCCTGAGCACAACCATGTGGAAAGCAAAATGTCTACCAAACCAGCCATTCCTTTTATAGATGTTTGTCACAGACATACAAGCGGACAGATGGAGGCAATCACATACACATAACCTTCACTCCGAAAACATGCTTTGCAGCAAACACAAAAGCAGCAGTTAAATGTACGTTAAAAGTATTTAAATGTAGGTCAGCCACTTTAAAGGGGTGTGTTGTAACCTGAATTGCACCAGAAGCTATCCAGCTGTATAAATGCATAATATGCAGAAATGTAAACACACCTCTGTGATTTATCTTAGATAAGTGTGTCTGCTAAGCAACTGAATTATAACAATAACATGTTCATGTAAGTGGAAATGAGCTTGAAGCACAAAGAGCTCTCTATTTCAACTGTACACATGCTGTGATATTGCTCCCCCACCTCCTCAAACAGCCGTGGCCGTAGGAGAGGCAGCAACATCTAACATTAGAACCAAATGACTGCCTCTGCAGTGGTCAACCTGTGCTCAGGCTGCGGCGCTGCGACTCAGCAACGCCACAGTAAAGACTGACACAAGCTCAAGCCCACAAGACATGAACCAGCCCTCTTGCTCGTCCATCACTCCCCCACATTGGTGTCAAGTCACCTGTGTGCACATTCGGACACAAAGACTAACAGGGACAAATTGGCCTCATCAGGATTAGGTCTGGAGCGAACAGATCCACTGGCAGCAGTGTTCAATAGCTCTGTGTCTTGTCCCACACCCCTTCTGTCTTTTTGCTAGTACTAGCCTATTACATGACTATGGCACAACACAGTCAGAACCCCGTGGTGATTTCCTCTGACCCAAAGAGTGTAGAGAATGAATCTTCCTCTTTCACAGCATGCTTGTTCCCGCAGGTCCTGCATATGCAAAGCATGGGCTTTTGTGGGGGTTGTTCACAGAGATGTGTTATTCTCATCAGACAGGACTAGTAAAGAGTCGGCATGTTGTTTTACTGCCGAGGCACCCCAGGGAATCCGAACATCAGGCAAACAAGGCTTGAATCTCTTCCTGTCCGTTCGTTTTCATCCCCTCTTCCTGGCACCCCCACCCCCGTTGTCCTTCTTCTTGGCCCCACACAAGTCATACTGTATCTGAGTCACCGCAGCTTTCAACCCACTCTGTCATTCTTCTATCTACCCAAAACCGTTTGGTCTGGTGTCTGACCAAGAGAGTCTGGCTGTCGTGTATCCAGTCTGTGTCCCAAGTCAGCCAGCCTGTCTGCACCGTGAGTGACCACACATGAAAGGCGAGAATCAGCGAACCATGTGGGACCAGATGTTCCTCTTCAGTTTAGCCACGAGTGAAGCCCCCACACAGCTTTCTGGCAGAGTGTTGCTGCCTCTGCCTAGTTGCCCTTCAAAAGGCATCACTAAATAAACTCCAAACATTAGCAGCAGCTTAGAATGGCAGCCAGCTTCAGTCAGAGTCCCTTGTAAAAGCTGTTTCAGATGCTGGCTAAGTCAGAGGTGAGGTATGGTGAGAACCTGTTCCTTTTGTTACATGATGTTTATCTGATTTTTTTACTGCGTCATTACCAGAGTGAGGTAAAACTTCCTCTTACCCAGCTGTGACGGGGGGGATGGGATGCCCATTTCTGCTCCATGTTACTAGAGGAGAGGGAGTACCCTGGGCCTCACACGGGAGAACAACCTCTGTTCCCACCTCTGCAGCCATCTTCACTGTGTTGTGATGGCCACTCACACCCACTATCTTAGGCATGGCTAGAGAAGAGGGAGAGAAGTTGTAAGAAGACGATGTAGGCTCTATGTTCAACCCGCTTTAAATTAAGCCGCTTCTAAACAGGAAGTCAGACTGTCAAACACCATACAGTCTGGAGACAGAGTCCAGCCTTTGTTAAACCAAACATTCCTATTTTTGGTGACTGTGGTTGAACATTTAGCTGCTTACCGTTGACACTGAGCTGGATCTCTCGGCTAGCGTAGCCCACAGGACTAGTGGCAGTGCAGATGTAGATGCCTGCATCGTCAGTGGTGGGGTGGGGGATGTGGAGATATCCATCAGGGTCAGACTGAAGAGAGGAGAGGTCCCTGGGAAGAGGCTGCCTCCCCTGGAGGAACATCAGGCATAAGACCAGACAGAATATACTGTAGATAAAAGCTATCCACACAACAGCACAGGGACACCAAGCTTAGTTTAAGGTTTACAGCCAAACCTTCGATGTCTAATGTAATTACAGAGCACGCCTTTAACTCACTCTCTATCCCCAGTGTGTGCACACAAGAATTAAGCCTGCTGCACATGCACTTGCTTTGCACATTAAATTGCTTTTACAGATTAACTTTTATCTGTCAGACAGATTCACTAAATTTACTTGACTCTAGAGGACTACTCTGAAAATGTTTGGTAAAAAGCAAGGACTAAAAATCCGACTAAGTTCAACAACATGTAGGAAACAAGAGCATGTTGACCTCACTCAGCAATGCTGACTATGTAATGGTGTGGGATGCTTACTCTGGCCTGGTCTGCATCTGATTCATTCTGCATAGGAAAGGTCAAATCACTGCTTTTAATGATTTTGGTGGCTAAATTTATTCCATATTCTTCAATAACTGCTTGCTGAAAAGTTATTAGATTGTGCTATGATCATATTATAGTTAGTGTCACAGGCAACAGGGCAGAGGTGTAGCACTGTATGACACATGTGATGTCTGATGATAAGGTTCATGGTTTGCATTCTGGGTGAGTAAAGCATGCTGGCTTTGCACCGGTTCAGCCTGGCTGCATGTAACCTTTGAAGTTTTCTTGTTGTAATATGATTCTTTTTTTTACTCAAGTGTTATAATAGAAGGTGCTGTAAGAAGGGTTTTAAATAGATTCCTAAGTTACAGTAAAACCCTGAGTGATTTCTCACTGTCAAGCAGCAATATAGTAAAGTTGCCATGGTTACATCCTTCCTGCTCAGGTTAATCAAATCTTGATTGCAATGCAAACTGTTATTGTTGGAGGTGTTTTTAGTCTTCTGGCAAATCAGAGAAAAATAAGGCCAGAAGAGATTAATATGCCAATAGAAAAATAAATAAAAATAATGTATTTAAATTTGAGAAAAATGACTACTATTATCATTACTACCATAATGCTAGTGCTGATTACATTAATAGCCTGATGACTGATGAGCTCACACTTTAAGAAAAATCTAGATCCCCATCACCGTTGCAGGACTGGATGTTTATCTTTAGTTTGAATGTAACCTGCTTGATATACATATTACTTCAACAATTATTTACAAAGTCTTAATGATGATTCATTTTATGATGAATGTATGCCAAGCATGATCCTCACTAGATAATGTTGTGGGAATAAAAACTGGCCAATTAGTCATGCATAGTTTAATGTGATGCAGCCAAGGCAATCATTAAGAAAAATAGATTTCGACTGTGTGACATCTTACTCTGGACCAGACAACATTTGGCTTGGGAGCTCCACTGGCCTCGCAAGATAGTGTGATGGCAACGCCCTCGTTGGCTATGTAGTGGTATGGACCGGCGTGGATCTCGGGGGGCACTGTGGAAAAAGTAGGTCATAAAACACAGCTGTGTGACTGGCCGTGATGAAGCGGGCTCACAGCATTATCACTGGCCTTAGCCAGCCAGCAATATCAGCGCTCGAGGCATTTCTTCATTACAAACTGATGATGAACCATAATCTGGCCTGTCTGTCATTACGAACAAAATGACCCTTTCATCAAAGCATGCAGTAAATGAACCCTCTCGCTATGATGACAGCAGGTGGTCAAGTCATTGATTTATTGTGGTATCCAAGCTGAGTCAGCACATTGTCGACCTGACTGTCCAAACTATAATCTATGGTCCAAACCTGCAGGTGTCTCTAGCATTGATGGGAATGCCAATCGTTTTTTGTGTATAAACTGAATTGATTGTGTGACTAGCAAGGCTAAGAAATCCACCTACCAGCCCCTCTAAAACTGACTGAGTGACCTCCTGGAGTCTCCCAGGTTACATTTGGACAGACCCACGCTAGATGTTTCCCCCGGGGGTTACAGTCTTTATGTCATGCTGAGCTAATCATCTGCTGGCTCTAACTTCATAGTTACTGTGGGTGAGGTATTGATGTTCTCATCTAACTCTCAGCAAGAAAGCGTATAAGCTTTCAAAATGTCTGACTATTCCTATAACATGCACTCTTACCATGGACCTCCAGGCTGACTGTGATGTTCGTGGAGCCTGCTACATTCACTGCAGTGCAGACGTATGTCCCAGCATCCTCTGGGACAGCTCTTTGAATGTACAAACTGCCATCACTCCTCAGGAACATCCTCCCATTCAGCTGAACCTGTGCAGAGCAAAAACTACTGCTGTCACACAGGAACATATAGATTATCCGTGTGACGTATGTATTTATTTGAAAGTTAAATACTAGTCATTCTTACAGCTTTTCCATTTTGGGACCAGTGTCTTTCTGGAAGGGGTATTCCATCCAACAGCATGCAGGGAATACTCAGGGACTGGCCGATGCCTGTGGTGATGCTCGGGGCACCTTGGGCCAGGAGAGGGGGCTCTGCATGAAAAGGAAGTGTGAAGACATAAATACTAAACAATAGCAGGGAAATGTGAAAGATTTTTAAGGCCACAGTCAGCTTTGGAGTAGCCATTATCTCTAAAATATATGGTAATGTGTAGAGAGAAGAGAGCTTAGACAAGCCTACCCAGTCCAGTGACACTAACTCTGGCCTCAGTTTTGATGGTTCCAAACTGGTTCTTGGCCTCGCATATGTACAGCCCGTCATCATCCAGCCAGACACCTGTAGTCAAACACACAGTAAACCAGCACTGAAGAAACTTGTATCACCTTTTTTTTAATGGAAACACAGCACAGTATATATATCTGAGATCAGCAACATCTCTACACTTACTGAGAAAGAATACAATTTATCTAGAAAAATAAGTCCCTGCTATTAGCAGTTAAGTTCTCTATTCAACGACAAGTGGTATTATTGGTTTCACTGTCCTGTAATTAAGAGTTTAAAATAGAAAATAAAGGGATTAATGGGTTTTTCCTCAGCTGCCAGCCTGCAAACACACATGTAACTCACTCTGGAAATTCTCTGGCGATCACATGTTGGAGGATCAACATATGATCCACTTCTTGTGTTTAGATAGTCAGGCCCATGTTTAAATTGGCGAATTGGCGTTAAACAGTGGGGTCGGTGTATGACACGATACGGATAGAGACATTTTCAAAATCTTTTTGAAAATGAAGTCGACGAAACTACTGCTTTACCATGACAGGTAAAGCATGAAGCTAAAATAAATCTGCAACAGATTGAGCTAATTAGGACAGACGGCAGCCACAAATGAAAACAGTGACAGAAGCAGACTAGCAGATATGTCCGTTCCTCTCCAATATAATATCACACACTATAAACATTCAGTCTCCGGAGCACAGAGGATCCCCTTCTGTTGCCAAGATTAGTGTTGCAGACTAAAACGCCTCCAGAGAAGGAACACCGTTTCTTGCACAACGACAAATAGCATTAAAGTGATGTGTCACTTATTTAGGTAAGCCCTTCACAGACCAGAAGTAGTAATGTCTTGAGAGCCATCTATATGCGGTAACCTTTCAGATAGCAATTGCATTTCGTTGACCCGCTCTTTTTTAGAAAATGTTAGCTGAATTTAATATGAAAGGCTGCACTTCTTCTATATGTAATCACTAAGAAGAAGTTCAGGCGAGCCAGTCAGTGCAAGGCAACCATGAAGGGGTATTATCCTGCACTGTAGACCAAAGCTCTTTGCTGCGATAGTGTTTCATGGATAACTCACTCTGGATTAGAAGATGTCCATTCTCCAGCTGCATTGTTCTACTGTGGCTGTCTGTCCTTGTAAGAATCTGTCTGCTGTCCCCTCTGCGCCAGGTCACCGTAGGCCGCGGGAAACCTCGAGCAAGGCAGGGGAGGCTGATATTCTCCCCTACGTTAGCTGTCACGTCAACCGGTGCCTCAGAGAACAATGGGCCCACTGTGGAGGGAAGTGTGAATTTGAGTTTTGCGAGAAGGACAAGTTTTACGTGGAACACTGGAGTAAGGGCCTCACCTCCAACCTCCAGACTGACAGTGCCAGCAGATGTTCCAGCAGAGCTGCTGGCCACACAGCTGTACTGACCAGCGTCGACCTCCTGCACCCCTCGAATGTGCAGGATGCCGCGGTGTACATCCTGCTCAACGAAAGGAGCAGAGCCCACCTCAAGCTCACCTGGAAACACACATAAAACAATCCCACTGGTCTCTTACTGGACATTTCCTCCGTCACTTTTACGTACACACTGCTGTTGACCTTAACTTACCTCTGAACCAGTGGACAAGAGGAGGGGGAGTGCCTGCGGGTTGACACTCCAGAGTCGCATCACCACCAACAGACACAAGTACAACCTGCTGTACCACTGTTATTGTAGGCACCTCTGGAGGAAACAAAATAAACAACAAGCGGTTCAACTGTCCAATCTTAACAGATTTGTATGTAGTGCCACTGTATATGGAAATAGTAAAGTAATGCCTTAAAACCAGTAAAGGCCACACAATAGAACTGAGATAGCCATGAAAACTAAGCTTACGTTTCACACACATTCTGTGCCAACAGAGCCGTGATAGATGCTTTTTGAACAGGCAGACAGCTGAGCTGAAAGTATGAGATGATCTGTCTTACAAGTCTCTCGCTGCCTCGACAGATCAATGTTGTTAAAAATGACATTCAGAGACAAAAGTGTGTATAATACAAGCACGCCCCAGGAAGAGGCTGCCACAGTGCATCAGTGTTGGGGTTTCTGTCAACCACTAACTGACATGCCATGACAGAAACTTCAGGCCTACAACTGTCAGCGCTCACAAAACAAGTAGAGAAAGATCCTATTGTGTGAGACAGGGCAGCGTGTGGCCACACTCGGCTGTTATCTACTCAGAGCTGATGAACATTTCACACTGGCTATTCAAAACGAATGCTCCTCAAGTCTGAAAATGAATGCCAACAGAAGTTATTCTTCAGAACAGAAATTTAAGAAAATTAACGAGACTCCAAAAGGGATAATTCCATCAACAGCATCCTCAACCTGACATCTGTCGCGATATCTTGACTTACCTGCAAAAGTAAGTGACACGGACTGAGAGGCAGTCCCAGCCTCATTGGTTGCCAAGCATGTGTAATTCCCAGCATCCTCTGGGAGGGCCCCTCTAATGGTCAGAATTCCGTGTTGGTTTAGACTCAACCTGTATCATGCAATCCACAGAATTCATGTTTATAGATTCTTTGCAGTGCAAGTCATCGCTAAACCTTTCTGCTATTCTTGGTTATCGTGAGACAATTTCTCTTTGAATATTTTACACAAACATACACTTGTACTTGTGGTTTGGAAACAAGATTTTACATCAGCGGATGTAAATCTCCACAATGATGCAAACAAGATGTGGCAATCGCGCATGTAGTTAAGGTGGAATGTAATGACTCTCGAAGTCCTCTGTTCCGGAGGTGTTGAGTGGGCTGAGAGTTCCCTTACCTCGGTCGATTAGTGAGGAACATGTTTCCATGGCTCCAGAAGAGCTGGGGAGGGGGCAAGCCGGACGCTGAGCAGACGAGTCGGATCTCGTCCCCTTGGGAGAAAGCCTGGCTCTGGGTTTGAACTTCCACAGAAGGAGCCTCTAAAATTGGAGTTAAACAGAGGCAACATGCTGACAATGACTCAGGGTCTTTTCACCGCTGCATGATGTCATTTATTCACAATCACAAGTTTAACAACAGTAAACTCCTCATGATGAGGGCTACCATGCAATTACCAGCACTCCATGTCTGACATCATGACTGGGGAATTCTAGTTTCACATTTATTTGGCTATTTTTGAAATTCATTACAAACATCTGAGTGCATGCCCACAATAGCAGTCACGCTTTTCAACATGCATCAATTCTGGCTGACGAGAAACATTTTCTGACGAGGAAGTGGCTCAATCTGACTGCGAGGAGATTAAGCCAATAATGGAAAACAGATGACGGGGGCCTGAGAGAAGCCATGAGGCCCCGGTGTGTTAAGTGTTTAAGCAGATGACCTGCAGGGTATTGTCCTACCGTACAGTACCTGGGACGAGTAACCACACAGTGATTCTGCTGTCTCCGTGGGCATTGGTGGCTACACAGTGGTACTCCCCAGCATCCTGAGTCTGCACCCCGCTGATCTGCAGGGACGAGTCGGACAGCAGCTTCACCCTGCCTGTTCGGGTCTGGATGGTGTGACCCGTTCGGTACCAGGTCAAGTTGTGGCGCATGGAGCCTTCCACCTGGCAGGACAGCACAGCCACAACTCCCACAGAGGAAGTCACATTCACTGCTGGCTTCAGGACCGGGGGAGGCTCTGTTTTAGTGGAAACCCAACCAAAACATTAAACTGGTGTTATCAACAGTGGACAAACAGTACAAATGTTTGTACTGGCATGCAGTGTATCTGTGCACTGTATCATGTTGATGTTGTAGCCATGTATCTGAGATGTCTGGAACTTATTTCAAATCCTTGCTGTGACTGTGATGCATGCAGGCAAAAAGAACTGAGGTGTGTGCTTGCATTGTTGTATGTGTGTGGCATACCTCTAACAGTCAACTGTGTTAAGGCACGACCCTGTCCTGCGCTGCTCTGCGCTATGCACTCATACAGGCCTTCATCCTCAGCTGACACATGGGCAATCTCCCATGATGCTATTGCAGAGTTCCTGATACAAAGACACGCTTGGTTCGTTTGCTGGAGCATGACGATAGCAACAAGTTCCTATTTTACGTCAGATTCAATTAGGATCTCTGGCACACACACGGGCATAGTTTCACCACAAGTCAGCTTCACTTCATGAACGTAATTCAAAGCAGAGCGCCAACACCAAGAGAAGAATAGGCACTTTGTAAATTTTTTTACAAAGCGCCTACACAATCGAATATGTAATGCTCACAAAATTGATTGTGTGTACCGGTTTCCTGACAGATGAGCCAATAAAACAAGAGTCGAGCAGCACTAATGCTTTACATACATGCTCACTGGTAATTAGTGTTTTTTACAACAAGTAATGGGCGCATGAAGCTGCAGCATCTGGAGGAATCCGAAGGATGGTGAGCCAAATGTTACAGAGTGCTGAGCTAATAGAGGAAAGACTCACTGAAAGAACGTCTCCTCTCCCACTGTAATCCCACTTCTGGTGAATCTTAGCCTGTAGGGAATGTCACTCTCCACCGAGCAGCCAATCACAGCGGGCTGCAAGTAGAAGCCCTTAACCACATCAGGCATGCTCACAACTGGGGGATCTACACAAGGCAGGAAACAAATGTTAAAGGTCGCCAAAGAGATTGATGAGGTGCGAGAGACAATGAGGAGTGGCTTTGGTGATTTGTGTCTGCAGGGTGGAGTAGCCTTGCCTGGAACGATGTTTGTGTAGGAGACACTGGACAGCCTCTGGAAGCGGTAGCCCTCCGCATCTTTGCCCGTCACCTTGATGAAGAAGCTCTGGGAGGGGGTGCGGAACTCCGGGAGACTCCACAATCCTTGCTGCCCAAGATCAGACGGCAGAGGCGCGAGGATCGTGCGCAAGGAGCGGCCTGAGGCTGACATGAGCTCCACATGGCTCAGCTGACCTGGAGGCTTCAGGCCTGTGCATTTCAGCAAAACATGGGCTGGAAGTCCTGAGAGACACAGAAAGATCGTCATGAGGTCATCTTCTGCACGTGTTCTCAGTCAAATAAGACTCAAGAACCTAGCAGAAACATGTCCGGCACCTTTTATTGGCCTCTCTCTGGTGTGGTTGAACTCTGAAACAGGTACACTGGAAAAGCCAGCCCGGAAGTCTAGATTGCTGACTCCTGTGACCCTCAGAGTGTGGCGACCACTGCAGCTCACCTTTAGAAAGAAAGCAATAGTATTCAATTAGCCCATTGTCATAACATAGTCACAGAGACATATTTATGGATAATTCACCAGAGCAGTACCTTTAGTTTCCAGGCCCCAGGTCTGGGAAACTTCACATTGACGACACGAGCAGAGTTGGGGATGTTCAACAGCTCTTTCAGGCCCTGTTCTACACCAACTACACGACCTACGAAAGGAAAAAAAGAACAGTAACTTTCCCTTGTTTGGGGGCACAGCAAACATTGTTAATTAGGAAAGAAAATAGTATTAATGTGTTGCCTACCAAAGGGATCAATGAGCTGAATTTGTGGTGTTGGTCCACTGAGTGACACGGTGACCTCTCGAAGGCTGGGGTCAAAGGGAACTTCCCACTTGCTCTCCTGGGCGCTGTCATGGTTGGAGGACAGCAGGTGGATCTTCATAGCCTGAACTGTCTCCTCTACCCACTTCAAAACCTGGCAGAAGGAGAAAAAAACGTCATCACAAAACCATAACAGAGCTACATGTCACGCTGGAGGAGGTGGATGAGGCTGGGGCCTGTCAGACGCAAACTGTCAGGGATCCCCTCTCAGCTTAGAAAGACAGGACGAGGACAGGAAGGACATCATTGTGGCCTTTCCCTTAAAGCCCCCACCAACCGCTTCCCTGCCTGCCTGGCTGCTCTTTGTCTTCGTACTATTCTTTCATCACAAAAGTATTCCTCAGAGGGATATTGCCTAAACAAAGGAAACGTTAAACAACTCAACTGTCAAACTGATAACATACAGTTTTCTGCACTCTCAAGCATGTATTCCCAGAAGAGTGTCTCTCACAGTGGAAGTCTGTCAGGCAGCAGGCCCCCTCCTGCTACACAGCTTTCATCAATCATAAGGATAGTTCCTTAGAATAAAAAGCAGTGGTGGGTGTGGAGGGATGTGCCTTTGTTTTAGAAATGCACTTAAACTGTATACCCCACAGTATCAGCCTGACTAATATGCAGGATAATTTATGGATAGAAACGGCTGGCTGTTTCCCACTTTTCTGTTGAATTGCTAAGATTGACACATTAAGACTGCGTGAGGGCATTTCACCACTCTGACATAATGGTTGACAATTAGATTATATTTAATAGCAAAAACAATCATTAAGACTATAATGTCCCTCAGTGGCTCTCCACAGAAATATCTGACAATACAGAATTTCACTTCTGACAGTTGCTTGACCTTCTAGGTATAATCATGATCGTGGCGTTGAGTAAGAATACAGTTGTCCTTGTGTTTTATCTCAAGTGAAAACAGAAGCAGAAAAACCCACTGATCTTTCGCAGAGTCTCATTTCAATGGCCACAATGGACCCAAAGTCTTCTGTCTTCCAAATGCTTAACAAGCAACTGCTGTCTAGTATTTGTTTTGACCTCATATGGAAAGGCATTATGGCTGAGCTGTGTCTGTAATGAAACAAACTGAAAACATTTCTTCAGCAGGCCCTTGGAGACGGAGCCAACGGCAACACATTTATAGACAAACGAGCAAAAACTGAAACAAGGAAAGCCTTTGATAATTTAATTATCAAGGCCCCGCTTTTTGTCTATCAGGTCCACTGGTTGCTGACAGCAGCTGGTTCCTCTCGCCGTTTTACAACTGGAAACAGCTGTAATGTCTGCCACATGTGCAGCCGTCACCAGCAGAGCAGGAAGTGCTAAGAAGTGACCTACATCTGCCCCAGGACAGTGTCTATTTCTTATGCAAGAGAGCAGAGAGGAGTGGGCATTACTCTGCCCTCAGACCTCAGATAAAAGGAAGTGGAGCACTGGAATGGGACGACTTGCTGTCCGGGCCACGGTAGGTCTGGAGGAGCACGCTGAGTTCTGCAGCCACTCCCTGTCTCAACCACTGGGAATGCAGAGGATCTTAAGGCCTGTGAAACCTCATCCGCTGTGTCTCACTTGAACGGTCTTACGGGGCTGTAAAAGGAAGGACCCCCCTCTGCTATTCATCGAACCATGACAGATGGGCCAGAGAAGAAGGGTTAGCTGAGGCTCGGATAATGCTGTATTCCCCTCACTCCTCCAGGCACATCACCTGGGAAGAAATACCTGGCCGTGCTGTGGCTAAGCATAATAGCTTGACTCCAGGTCTCCCAGTGGGCAGGGGTCAGCGTAGTTCCTATCCAGGTTTAAACACCACAACTGCTGACATTTGCAGGAAGATGTCCCACTACAAATCAAGGTTAATAGACCAAATCAGTCTCAGATGGACCCCCTACACCTTCTCAGTGGGAGTTCAGACACACCTGCCTAGGCTTTGCCTGTCATAAGTATGCAGCTACAACACAGATGGTGCCTTTGTTTGGTGCACGTAGGAAGACGGCTGATGATAAATGTTACCTGGGTTTCATTTTATGTCTGACAACCGTTGCCAGCCCCTTAACTCCATAAGGAAACCATAAGGGCAATGTTATAAATGGCTCTTGAAGGCATGCGAGTTGACTGTATGTGCAGTTTGGTAGAAAGACAAAACAACTGGCCGTATCCTATGCTGCAAAACCGCATCTATTTTACATACTTCTTTAAAACCGTGTTTCTGATGCAAGCGAACATCACAGCAGACATTATCTGGAAGCTAAACCACCACAGCCCTCACTCTCGAGCAGCGCTTACTCCTACCGATGACTAAGGATGGCATCACTATCATGACGAGCACAGATCACGGTCCAAGGTTCACAGCGGCTTTCTTGACCGTGCTCTTGTTAGCAGATCTTCTCGTTGATCATAAGCAGTCAAATTTAAAGAGTGCGACACGCAGAGCTGAGTGGTTGTTGGGTCTTGGAGCCAACAACCACTGGGCAGCTGTGCTGGAAGGAGGGAAGCCATGACAGATCATATCCTGGGATTAGATAGTAAAATAAGCAGTCTGTTTTCTCTCCACTCTCGCCCTGGAGACCACAAAAAGATTTTGTATATTTGACTTGGCTGCACTTTATTAAACTGCCATTAAGAGGGAATATTTTGGTTAGATTTGTAGTACTTCTGAGGGTTTTAAGGATTAAAGGATTTGCATTAATTTGGTAAAAGCATGCCACCCAAGAGCTGTAATCACACAGGTCTAAAAACAATTGAGATGCAGTAATTCATATGTAAGTACGCACTTTTACATGTAACAGTACACTAAGAACATGTCAAAATACCTAAGGCTACTTTTGAACGAAGCCATCTGGGGTTGAGGTGTGAGGGTTAGGGTGAATTATGTCTCCTATTCCCTTACTACTACAACACAAAAATGACATTCAAACATTCCTTAAACAGCTGACAGGATAATGGAGTGATAATGAACCAAGCTGCCCCTTGCACAGGCATTGTATGTTTTGCTACATGCAAGCATGACTTGACAGGAAACAGATCCTCACACACACACACACACAAACATATCTTAGTTCAGACATTCAGTGGGCCACCAGTCTGCAGCTCTGCCCAGTCATCTCCTGTGTTGACATGCCGGATACCAGCGTCTCTTCCAGAGGAAACTCTGGCTTCTTTTACATCTGCCTGGGAAGTGAGCCCTGCTGTGTTTGGCTTCTTGGACAGGGCTTCTGTTACATGCTGCTTCCGATATAAAAGAGTCACTCGCCCATATCATCTAAGCAGGAAGTTTAATATCAGCTTTTGGATCATTTCATTAAAGGAAATCACTCTTATTACATCAGTTTGTCGAATAGGGTTTGTTTCCCTCCTGCCCCTGCTGTTCTCCATTACAAAGGCATGTGTACAACTTAATTCTACTATAAGAAATAATTAATTATGTATATACAGGTTCAATAAAGGTTTGGCGAAAGTTATTGCAGTGCCATGTACTCTGCCATGCTCTCACCTCGTTGACCTGCTGCTTGTCCAGGTGAAAGATCTGTCCGGAGGAGGTGGCAGCGATCTCCTCATATGCCCTGTAGCCAGGCTGAGAGCGGTCCCCACAGTCCCCGGTCAGCACAAATACCACCTGGGAGTGAAGGGGGCAGGAGAGTTAAGAGGATTACGTCCGTTGAGTGTTTGCTTTCTACAGACTTGCTTTCAGATGGATCCAAAGTGACGCTAATGCTCATTGTCATGCTTCACGTAGAGGCTGACACTGAGTAACCTTGAAAAAACTTTGCACTGCTCAGCTGAGCATCGGGGAACTCCATTGGAATGTAGATCTTTCACAGCATGCCACTGTATTCCTTTTGTTATATCGTGTGATAAATGCAAAGATGCTCTGAAACTCCATGGACCAGGACTTCAGATTTAAGCATTTTCCCGCTCGCATCATATAAACAGCACGTAGATCATTATGGGAGAGTTAAACAGAACTAATGAAATGTTTGCATACATGTTGTTTGCACCATTTTATACATACTGTAGCTCTGGTCATGGAGGAACCTCCATCACGCGTGCGGTGAATGACATTGAGATTTGACATTTAGTCAAATGCCAACATTGGACTGATGCAGTGTATGTCCTTATCTGTGAGATTGCCACAACACCGTACTGTTTCTAGGTGTGTACCTGTGATTGACGGAGCTGCACCAGCTGCAGAACATCTCTTTTTAGGCGGTAGTCTTTGGCTCTGGCGTCAGTGAAGACATAGATGAAGGATCCAGGCAGGGAAACCTCCAAGGCTTTCTTTATGGCTCCTATACTCATCTCAGGGCAGTCGCCCCCACCCTGGGTGACAAACTCACACTTGATCAAATACACCTTTGCAGAAATAAATTCTAAATATGTTATTTTAAACTTGAACAACTCTGTCATTCCTATGTCCAACTCTGGAAAGAAAAAATAAAACAATATACTGTACCTTTTTAGAATTGAAAAGTTGAATTAATATGCAAAGAAAAAGCACCGTGCTCAATTCTGTGCACTCAGGGTTTTTTTTACCTCTACAGCCTCGCTTTGCCTGGTGTGACAAGTGGCTTATGGTGGCAAACTTAACATACATATTGCCGTGTAACTGATATTCCTGAGTCAGTTTGCTGATTCTTCTCTGATTGAGCTACTGTTACACTACGTTATACAATTATCTCATTCTTGTCCGTTGTTGCCACAGTAGCTGTCCAGTAAAAGTTACATTGGCAAGGTTTAACCAATGGCAGTCCATGTGGTTGTAGAATGGATTAGTGTGGAACAATACAATGATCCCTGTCCTATATAATAATCATTTCATGTGTTCTGGTTCCCACCTGGACAAACAGCTCTTGCAGATCCTGCTGGAACTTCCTTGGGTCGGTGGTGATGGATACGGGGCCAATATCTGCAAGGTTGGACATGTATAATCAAAAATCAAACCAAGTCAGATTAGTAATAGCATGTGTCTAAAAATATTCATCCCAAGTAAATAAGAGCTTAAGTCTAACGTTTCCTATATCAGAACAAAAGATTTATTTGTTCCCTCTCAGCATTTCAGCCTCTGTGAACACAGCGAAAACATCTACAGCATCACAATCCCAAATAAGCCACAGTCTAATTTATCAGGACCAGAGTGATGCCCTCTAGCTTTTGTGCGAGACATGAATACCAATCACACAAACACACACCGCACAGCACATGAGGGGCTGGACAAATTTACAGTGTTCGGGTTTTGTTTTACACAAATCGCTACAATCTGGCCAAAGTTCGGATGACGGCAGACTAATAATTTACTGCAGCTGTAGTCAGCAGCTTCTACTGACTTCCTCAAGCAGCAGCAGACCCCGTCATGATGGATAAGGGCCTGTCAGGGCCTGACGCTTACTTGGACGCCTTCTGGGGCCAATTGATGGAACAGTAAACATTAACCAATACACAGAGAACACATTGTTTTTGCTATAGAACACTGCTGTCTATAAACACAAGCCTTTCATTATGGTTATTACAGAGAAGACCCTCATCAGGTAGGGTGGAGCCTCGTGATTTCTTTGCGTGTCTGTGCTTGCTGTTTTCCCGACTGCCAAATACCATTTGGAAGTATCATTGTGAGACTAATGACACGGAGCTTGCAGACATGTGTCAAGCTGATGACACTTCCAGCTCATTCTGAATCTATTTTCCAACAGCGGAGGCTTTCAAGTCCCTGTCTCCGCCTCATGAGCGACTGTAAAACACTGACAGCACCGTCATGCCTCTTTGTCAGCCACCGCGGCATCTTTGCAATGTTGGAAGTTTACAAGGTCCCCAGGGACAGGGCACATTAAACACAGGCAAAATGTGGTGCTAGTGCTGCCCACCCTCCCCTTTCCCGGCTGGCTAAACTGAGGGCTACGAGGGTTTTCCGGAGGCTTGGACGGAGGAGAGGGAGGGGTGGCGTGTGTGTGTGTGTGTGTGTGTGCATGTGTGTGTGTGTGGGGGGGGGGGGGGGGGGTGTTTGGGATTAATTA
>JAVQJF010116329.1:0-18084 GCA_036023855.1 Gadopsis marmoratus
TGAACAACCGTTGGTAGAGAGCAGGTATCTCAGAATCCCCCATCAGATACTGTGCAACAGACCATAGGTGGAACTGGGTACAGGTTTGAGTCTAGGATTGTTTAGTTGTTTTCTTTGGCACTTTTTAGTTTGAGTTTGAATAAAACTATCTTCTACTTTTGTTTTGTTTGATGAGACCTCAAATTTTCCAAAAGTTTTATTGATGGTAGATAAACCTGCCCTCCTGACTGAAATCATAGGGTAGTTAGGAAACGTAGAAATGCCTGCTTCACTAGCTCCCAATTTGTTTTCTGGTCAGGAATTGCCCACCCATTATTTCTACCTGCCCACCCAAATATAGCAGGCGAGAACCGGCACTGGTGTCCTGTACTCACTTCCTCCAAGAGGTGACTGAGATTCTTGAGGCTTGATTTCTGGGCCGTGGTCTTGGCTCCACCCACCACCTCGGCCACAAGAAGGCTCTGAACCTCCACCTAAAGGAGAGAACCAACAGACCACAAAGTGATACAAACATCCAAAGTACAACATTGACCCTGGTCAAGTAAACACGTAGTCATTTCAGGATCACATTTGTATAAATTATTTTAGTTTAATAAAAAGACAGACACTCCTTTACTGACCGTTTTCTTCCAGATGGGTCCTTCTCTTTTCTCTGGGGCAGAAAACACACTGGGGACTAAAAGGCAGGTCCAAGACAAACCAATGAAGGCGGCAGAGCCTGCGCTTTTACTGCAAGTATAATAAAGCAAGCATAAGAGACGGGAGAACGTATTACGTGGTGGCGTTGACAGACTTTATAGACAGAAAAAACCCTGCAACATAAAGACCAGAGGAGTACCTGGGCTCTCCACTTTTGCTGATGAGTCCACTGTTCAGCAGGCAGTGGAGGAGGCTGGTCACCAGGACGTCAGGCTGACTGTCAGCCAGCTGGGCAATGACGGAGAGGAGCTCTCTGCGTGACGCAGCATCCCTGAGAAGCACACGCATCCATGTGAACACAAGGACGCACGCTCACAGGCGTTTCTATTATTGAGTCCACCCCATTTATATCACTGAGGGTAGGCTAAATAACTGGAACATCTCTGTGAATAATGCAACACAACTGAGGTGCCACACTACACCCTCCAGAATGACTATCAGTCGAATCAACGCCTCACTGAACATTATAACCTTCATGAAAGTTGTATTTATTGCAGGACAGTTGTATTAAACTGCATTAGTTTTACATAGGCGTGGCTAATAAACTGGCAACCGAGTGTATACATTAAAACAAAAACCTGTTTTGGGAGTATTCCATTGTGTTAATGGGGTCTTTTCATGGCTGAGTCAGTACATACACCTACCGATATCTGTGTGGCGTGAGGCAGAACAGCTTGCATAGTCCTTTGACAGCAGGCTCTGGTAACTCTGAGAGAGATGTTTTAAAGAAGCATTAGTGTTGATGGATAGAGTAACTGTTTTAAACAGTGCAGAAAATGAAATAACACAAAATCCCTCACCTTTGCCCTTTATACACTTTTTCAGCTCTCCGAATATCTCCTTGCGCTCCTTCACACTGGCTGTGGTCACTTTGACAGCAAATCTCTTCAGTGTGTCTGAAACCTGGAGTAACACAGTCACATTTAGTATAAAGGACTTGAAGGTTTAATGGCTTCAGCGACGTCGTCAGTCCGTCCTACAGTCCAGGACCACAAGATATTCAGTTCACGACCCACTGGACAGGCGGGGACGGCTTATCCTCACATTTTACTGCCTGGAACTAGGGAATACTTGGCATTTTGTATTGACAAATGGCTGGTAATCATCTCAGCTCTAGTTATATGTTGTCAATTCATATTTGGGGCTTTGGTGTTAACATCAGGACTGTGTCACTTGTATGTTTTGTCCAAAATTGTTCTGGGTTCTGTTTATTATGATGATGAGTACAGCCTAGATCTGCTCCATATGAAAAGTGCCATGTTTTAATTTTGTGTGATATGAATTAAATTGAATAGGAATGATATTTCTTCAGATTAATGAGCGCGAAAAGGAGTCTTTCGCGCACCCACAACATGTCAGTTACGGTAACTAGTTACAATGACTACTTAGAGAGGGCGTGGCTTAACTCATAACCACGTAAGATGCTCCTTCTGCGTAACTTGGGAGAAATCAGTCCACTCGGAGTTAAAATGACAGTAGGTTTAAACCCCTGACGAGTGGCTTTATAAAGACGGCATTACCCACATACGTTTGCAGCTCGCCTCCCGCTGCCACTGTGGACAGAAAGCAGCGCTCGGCCACTGCAGGGTGGTTCGCGTCAGCAGCAGCTCAGTCTGATGAAGTCACACTGAGTGCTAACGTAACGTAGCACTGAGCTAACAGCCTGCTCGAATTTCGCCTGAGTTTCTCGCTAAACGCCCCAACATACCAAGATGTTTATACGGCGGCACTCAGGAGACCACGAATCTGGTTCCTGCCGTACCTGAATGCCTTTCTGTAAGCGGACAGTCTACTATTAAAACCCAGCCGCACAAACCTGCGTGTCCGCTGCCATCTTGCCGGTCTTGATGCAGGAAGAACTCGCTGATGTCACTTCCGGGTCACAGCTGCTACGTAACTTTTTTTTTTCTTTAATATAATCGATATCTTATTTTTTAAAACACTTAATACAAAGTATAAACATAGAGAAATAACAAGTGAATCCTCGCCGTGTGTAAATGTGGATATTTTCCGGGATGCGGTCACTGAAATGTCACGGTCCATTTACACGCATTTAAAATGAGATTAATGCAATTTGAGCTGTTTCTACCTGATTTACAGCGAACTGTTGCTTTGAGAGCATGACAAGAAAAAGATCTCTGTTCCACTGTAAAACAAAACACGCTTGTTTTTGTACCGTGTGTCCTTTACTTTTTCATTTACCCTTGGATAGGAAAATAATTTACATTAAAATAAATTCTTTAGGCCTTGGGTACTGCATAAGATTGGCATTAATACTGCTTTCCAGTAAAAAAAACATTACTTTCTGTTTTTGGAGATTTAAAATATAGTTAGGGTCAGTTACTGAGGGTTGAGATTTGCTGGAGAGAACTGCAGTGAGTGTTACAAAACACGTTTAATAAGGTACTTCTTTACAGACATCTCTCTATTCCAAAAAGGTGGTCTCAAAAGAATATTTGGTCTTGTGGGTTAAATTGTTGTGTGAATTTAGGAGAGTCCATGCTGACAAATCTGGGACAAACAAATCCAAAACTATCTGTTCTGTTCTTGTAATTTGAAGTACTTCTGTAATGTGGCCCGTTTTGGCCGACCACCTCATAGTATTTCAACATTCTGAAACATGGAACAAAGTTTCTGTTTGTTGCAGACACGTATCAGGGCTATAAAGCAAACGTCAAACACCGACAGCCCTAATCTCCATAGTGACTGCTGAATGATTTTTGTCTACAACATGTCAGCTGTAAATCCCCAAAACAATAAACTCCAACTGGAAAACACTGCTGACTGGCTTTGCTGATCAGTCACTTCATTATAAATGGCTGCAGTGGAGCTGAACAGCACCTCTGGGTTTGACAGTTTTAGTAATTAAGAGTCAGAAAGTGACACATGACGGTTCATTTTCAAGGCTTTCACATCAAAGCTTTTAGTAAACCAGAAGTGTCTGTGGTTGATAAATGCAGTGTCTGGTTTAATTGTTACATAAAAGTCAACAGTTTAAATGCTTTGCACAATATACCCAACAGCTGGATCTTTCTTTTCCTCTGCTGCACATTTATGAGTTCAAGGCTTTGGCCAGCAGAGGTCACTGTTCATTTTGATATCTTTACTAATAAAAGGTTATTTACTTTGGACAGTTCCAGGCTCAGACTTTCTCCATGCCTCTAAAGGATCATTTAGAATATTGAGGTTCCAAATACGGGTCCCATGTGGATTATGGCTCTAGGTTAAATGAAAGACACTTGCTAGCGGTTTGTATCAAGCCAAAGTTGGTGCGGTGACTTGATGTTAGACTGGTCATTTGACCAAAATAAAACAAAACATGAGTAGTTCAAGAAATCTATCCATCCATCGCACATCTTACATGTTATACTGACGTATAGAACAATTACAATTGCAAAAGGAAAATAAAATCAGAAACAAACCTGGTAAATTTCAAACTTACAGACCAAAAAACAATTGACAGTCTTTTGCACCTCTGAACACATTTTAATGATACAGGCAACATATTGGGGGCATTTACATTTAATTTTATGCGACAGTCAGTTCATTCGTCCTGACTTGAAGCGATCTGAAGCTGCATATATTCACCAAGTCTGGCATCTGTTGTTTTCTCCTTTCGCTTTGCACCGACAGTTGAATCTCCCCAAATCATCGATTGGATCGTCTGTGAAATGGATTCTGTCTTCAGTTCAGTGTTGAGTGATGACAACTTTCTGTTCCTCTTGAGCGTGAACAACTATGTACAAGAAAATAGCACAGAAGTAGCAGCCTACTGATGTTTGGTTAAAAATATTAGTCATAGTTTTAGCACTTTTTATTTAGATTTAATTTGAACAACTCTTCATCCATTAGCTATACCGCTTATCCTTTGGGGGGGTGATGGGGGCAACCATAGCTGACACAGCCGGAGCACTTGGAGGAAACCCATACGGGCACAGGGAGAACATGCGCACTCCACACAGAAAAGCCCCGGCCAGTCAACAGAGACATGACATGACCATGAAAGTTATTTACAAGAAAAACTAACAAAAACACACCGTGAAGTAGCCGAGCAACCAATGGTACCATATCAACTGAAGACTCGCACTAATGAAGAGCGGGACCGATGGCCCCATAAATATCACACACTGAGCATTTGAGGTGAGAAGCTAGAGTCCTATAGTTTGCGTTCCTCTTTTCCTGGACCGCTCATCCTTGTCCACTTCATGTCCCTCAGTCCTTCATCTCATTAGCAAGCGAGCTACTGTTGAACACTGGCAAAGATTATAAGTCCGAGAATGATGAGTCCTGCCACCACTCCGATGCCAATAAACACCAGTTTCATCTTCTTGTTCTCCCATCGTTTCTTTTGCTTCACCTGGTTGGCGGTCTTCTCAAAAGCTTTACTCTGGGGGGCAAAACAAATAAGAGATGTTACATGTTGTTGTGTAACTAAACGGCTTTTAAATGTCTGATAGTCCTGAACAAATGGAACAGACACCAAGACAGGACGGATTTATTCACCCAAAGCCGGCACACTAACTTCTACCACACTTCCAAATCCTGGTGAGAAGATAGATCCAATCCAGAAAACACATCTTGCTACATCAACAAATCGGTATCTTTGTCTGTAATGAACCACAGACTGAATTTCAGGTTTCATGTGTATGTAAGAGGAACTCTGTGTAGAGAAAATTCCTGTGTTCTTTCCCTTCCCTAAAGTATTTGGGTTTTATTTTATTTTATTAACAACAGATCGTGTGACTACTCTGGTCCCTCTCGGGGTCGACAGGGAGATCACATCATTTCCACATTGCTATTGTTACGTCGCACTGTTGAGTGTTTCACAGAGGACTAAAAAAGCAAACAGGCAGATGAGCTTTTATTCAGACAACCACCAACGGATCCAAGACGGTTGGACACAAGATGGTTCTTGAGACTTAAATTTTAGTCGTCTTCCTGTTGGTATGTTTTTTTAGTTCCCTGAGAACTGCTCAACAGTGTGACGTAACACAGGCCAACGTGGGAACGATGTGACCAGCTTGTGGTCTCCCCGGACAGACATGGGCCTCGTGGCATGTCCTGGACCCGCTGTGGTACCCAGGGGGACCAGCTCGCTTCATTCATCTCAGGAAACAATAGGAAATACCTGTCCAAAAATAGCCCCATAAAACACAATCAGGATGTAAATTGTACATTTGTTTCCCTCTCCAGCTCCACCTAAGGTGTATTTATAGGCATCAATATGACATTTCCTAGTTTTAATCCCCAGACGTCCGTGGAAAATCAATCACCTTATCCATGTAATCCAGAGACTTCCACAGAGAGCTCTTATTTAAAAACCGTGTGGTGTGACACGAAGTAATGAAGTAATGTTTTCCCACTTGGGCGGCTTCTCTGAACGCCCCTTGCTTACCTTTTGGAGCAGATCTTCAGCTCTATCCTCCAGGTCTTCAAGTTTGCTACCTCTCTCATCAGCCTTGTTCAGGTTGTCCACCATGAGGATCTTCACCTCCTCCACGTCCTCCTGGGTCTGCTGCAGGCGGCTCTTCCCATTCTCCTGTCCAATCAGTGAGACATAATGTGGATTAAACCAGTCGCAGGGCTTTATGTGTGCGTTAATGAAGCACGCGTGAGAACGGCCATTTGTTGCTGTAAACATCCAGCGTCAGCCATTTGTTTCCTGGAACTTTTTTTTGGCATCAACAGAACAGGTTAGTGAGCATGGCCAGTCATTGTCCAAGGGCAGCCCAGAACTACCTTACAATGTGCACTTAAAACCGTATGTCAAACCCAGAATACAGGGGTTTGGTGAATAACTGGACATCCCATGCCAGTTATTCAAGTCTCAGGGTTGCACTTGGCTTTTGTTCTTACTGACTTTATGCATCTATTGCAAGTTGCTTCAGAATGGTTGTAATTAAAGTCAATATGTTAGTTGTCCTGAGCTTCAGAACCATTTTTCTGCACAAATCCACCAACTTTATTCATAAAAAGGTGAGTGAGCGAGTCATTGGGAGGCTTCTCAGTGAAAAGGTGGTTTGTCTTCTGTCAAGTCTGAGGAAAACAACCTGATATGGATCAGACTGGCTGCTGTTACATAAACACAGCAGAAAGTCATCCTGCTGCGACGGCGATATTTCAAGTAGATTGAAGCAGGAATATATTAATGTGCAGCTTCATAACAATAATTTAAGTACATTATTACCAGCACTGAACCCTGACACTTCAGTTAAAGAGAGCAACATGTCATGACACACCAAAGTAAAGAAATGAAGGAGGACCGGTTTTTCCAGATCCCAAAGAGAAACATCCAGAGAGCAGTTAGTATCCTGACAGGATCCTCCTTCACCTTTGCCCTCTGAGCCATGAGAGGAAGCCACCATCCCAGAAGTTGGCAGGAACAGGAAACAGACAGAACAAAAACAAGCACGCTCTCAGCACCTTGATTGGGTTCATAATTCGCTGTCACTTCCTGTTCAGTCTTACTGTCCTGGGGGAGGCTGGGAGCCCAGCTGGCTCAGTGTGGCCCAACTAACAGCTGAACAACGGTCTGTGTTGAAAAGTGACAGGAAGTGCTGCCAAATACCAAATACCAAATACCAGATACCCTCCTTGCCTCCTTCCCTCACTCGCTCCCTCACTCCTGCCTGCCTTAGTGTACCAGGTATTATCCCACATCCGGTTATATTACAGCATTATAATCAACAACATCCGGTACCTGTGTGTGTTCAGCAACACCTAATAAAGTTAATTGATATTTAAGGAGCGCTGCGCCCTGACGTCACGGCTTTTTAACTTACTGCGCTGAAGACAAACTCACGTGTTCCCAACTCAATAAATTCAATTACAAAGTTCCGGATCAGAAGCGGTCGTTCTAGACTGGAAGGCGTCACGCTGCCCCCCTTGTCCAGTCCTTCAGGGGCTGGGACCGTTTTTAAAAAGAGGGTCCTGCCAGAACACAGTCTTCTCTAGAAGCCTCTAGAACTGCAGCAGGAGAAAGATCCGGACTCACCATGTCTGTCTGTCTGTCTGTCTGTCTGTCTGTCGGTCGGTCTGTCGCGCGTCGTGCCGTCTGTGTGGAAGCGGTCACCGGGTCCGGATCATTTATAGAGTCAAGTCCTGAAAACAGGAAACGCAGCTTTAGACCTGCAGTTCGAGCCCCACGGCGGGACTTTCTACTTTCTACTTTCTACTTTCACTTCTCACTTCTCTCTCTCTCTCTCTCTTCTCACTTCTCCCTCTCTCTCTTCTTTCTTCCCCCTCTCCTCTCTCTCTTCTCCCTCTCTCTCTCTCTCTGACTCCGTGCACGCGAGTACCGGAAGTTGAAGTGTGGGCTCGCGGACTTGTTGCGGAGTTAGCTCCGTGTTAGCTCTGTGTTAGCACAACAAGTTAGTGTCTATTCGTGACATTCGTATCAAAATCACAGCAAATGTCAAACTAGAAACAGAACAATTCGTATAAAGTAGGTTTATGTAGATAATACAGGACATCATAGTAGGAACGAGCCGCAGTAAGTCATTGTGATGCTTTCTGTCAGGCTGTTCCACTACTGTCGTGCACCTTATTGTGTTAAACTCAAGCTCTTTCTCATATTGTTTGGCGGCCACCTGGAGGACATTAAAGCTGTGTCAGCATCTGTAGTTAGTCATTATTATACGATGTGTGATTTCTTTCCTATTTTGCCTCTGGGTTAGCGTTGGAATTTTCCAGGGGCGCCTGAATGCAGCAGCTCCCAGGCTTCATGGTGACTTTAACCTTATCTCCTTTATCCAGCAGGGAAAGTCCAAACTAGGAAGAACTGCACAGCCACACTCTCCTGCCTTCTCCCTGTTTGTTGTGTGTTCAGTGAGAGACCGGTGTCATGACATTTTGGCCTTTGCAGACTTTACTGCAGAACATGGTGTGCTGTTTGGTCACCGATGGGTGTTGCCTACTTATGGGCAGTGCAAGATTGTAAGGAGGCGATTGCTGGTCCACCCTTGTGACAAGTCCGTGTAATATACATATAATATCCCCACAGGGAGCTACAGTGTCGCTGTGGCACTCAAAAGCAAATGTATGTTGACCATAGTGTACTTCATGGTACTTTTCCTATTGCAGAATTCTGCCGTGTAAGTTTTTGACCAGCAGTTTGATATCTGTATAGTATCCGTTAAATAACACAGACAAAACAAAACAACGTGCCCCTTGTCTTGCAACAGGCTCCTTCTGGCTTAAAAACCTGGAACCGTTCCATGTTAGTCTGGACGCGGGGCCACATGGAGACCAACTGTCCTTGTGGGTTTTCTGAAGCGGGATGGTTGCAGCGCTTAATAATCGTAGCTGCTGCCAGACAGACAACGCGACTCCATTGTAGCTCAACTGCACCACGCAGGCTCTTGAAATTCTTTGGATTCATTCAGGGACAGTTATGTGCCGAACAACACATTAGGCAGACCCCATTACTGCATCCGATTATGGGAAAAAGGTCCAAAACATACTTGAGAGATCAAGAAAGATAGATTAAAAGTAGTCATAACACCAGTTGGCACACTTTTGGTGTAACCTCTGTCAAAGGATGTAAAAAGGGGATGTACACAAAAGGAGGCTCTAAAGCTTAAATAATGCCTAGAGGTTCGGAAGTAATGTAATACCAGAAACAGGAAGTAGGGAAATTCATACGTTTCTTCCTAAAACCTTAAAGGAGGAAATCACCTTCCTCTTGTGAATTTGGAAAAAAAAGATCAGAATCCCAAGCGTCATTTAGGTGGCTGACTGAAACCTGGTGTAGAATTTCCAGCTGTAGCATTAAACTCCCAAAGGCCTCCGCTTGTGGCCATAAACTAAATGAACTCTCAGCAACTTTGAATCATTTTCTTTTGACTGATTATTGTGTTATGTAATGTTTAAAAGGTTAATCTTCACTTTGGGAGCAACGAACGGCAAGAGAACAGAGCGAAGAGAACAACTGAATACACAACTAGGATGGATGAAGGGGAAACGTGATGGTAATCAGTTGTTCCTGTAGATGGTTGGAATTGTTTGTTTTTATTTGACTTAAGACAGAAGCCTAGAAAACATTTATATATAATATAATATACTGTAGTACTGTCATGTTATGTAGTACAGTGTAGTTATATACTATACATTATTATATAATTCAGTAGCATAACAGTGTAGTATTTGTGTCATGGGGGGTGTAGACAGGATGAACCAACACGGGAACAAACCAAGTGGACAGGTACACGTGGAGCGTGGTCGATGAGACAAGTACCAACGGGTGAGCAGGTGATGAGGGAAGTGAAAACGGGCCGTGTAGTTTGGCGAAGCTGTCAGGTGATGGGGAAAGGAGGGAAAGTCCGAGGACATCTGTGGACTTATGAAGAATAGCACGGGGAAAACACAGATCTGACTGGAGACGGGAGGACAGGGGACAGGGAGACGGACTGTGGCCAGTTCTAGTTATATGTTCCACTATAGAATATTACAATGTGCCATATTATACTGCACCATAGTGTAGTGTAGAGCAGTGTACTAGTATACTATACTATACAATATTGTCCTATTCTAATAGTATAGTAGTGTAGTGGTGTACTATACTGTAACAGGCATAGTATAGTAGAGTATTATAATACGGTGTATAGTGTGTTCTGTCAGCACTGACCTTGTTGACCTGCATCAGCTGCATATATACCACACATTCTTTTTACTATTGCATCATCAAAGTGAGCACACTGTATAATCCCCATAATACATCTGGGATGGACTAACGACCATGTTTCTAACTAAGGCAGCGCGTGAGAGTTTGTCAGGTCAGAGCTGCTGGGGTCAGAGACCCGGCCAACAAAAGGCTTCTTTTGGGAAACGCTGCACAATGACAAAGGCCACATTCAGTGTGCCGACTCGCTTCGTATCACGAACATGCAGACTCACATCCACATGACCACAACAGTCTGAGTCCTGGCTGACTCCCCACCAGCAACAAATGGGCTTTCAGTGGCTCTGTGTTTGCCTAAGAGGCTGTTGATCCAAAAACTCATCAGACCTTTCCCATGGGGATGTAACCTTAATATTCTAGTCACCACTTGTTGACAAAACAGCACATCCACACGGCTGGAACAGTGAGCTCCACTGTCAGCAGGAGAGCTGGGCCTGTTGCAGCAGCCTCGCTCAGTGGTCCCGTTTGAGTGCAGTTTCATTTTTGATCTTTATCATGCTGAAATACATTAAAGGAATACTTCACCTTAATTCTGATCCATTTGTTGCCTTTACGGGAAGTCACTGAAGTCAGGACATTATCAAAGTAGAAAAATGTATTTAAGAAATATTTGATAAAAGCCTAACAACAGATATGTCTGTTAATAGGCATTTCATCCATCCTTCTTTGAAAACAGATGTGTGCACAGTGAAGGCATTTGGCAACTAGCCTCACCAGCTGCGTCTGATTTGTTGTATACACCCTTTTCTTTTCCCCTTACTGCATTCTTAAACTATCATGATACACTTTTGTCTTAATGTTTGCAAAGTTAAAAGTAAAGTGGTTACAGTATTTCAAATATTCCGCACACAAAAAGATTTTTGCTTTGCTTTGTGTGTGCGAATAAACAGAACAGAAACCAAAAGTGTGAGAAAATGTGCCACAATGCCCTTCACCAACTCAACAGCCGATCTCAACCGCAGGGTAATCCCCTCAAATTTACTTCCTCAAGTCTCAGGCCAGTGCGACTCGCTGTCTCCATCTTGTGTCAGTTCAGTACAAAGCAAAGGAGTAAAAGTAAAACCTGTACTATTTATTATTTATCAGAGCTTTAAAAACATGAAGTAATATAAGTTATAAGAAAGACACCCTTGTGAATCCTGCTAATCAAACAGTTACAGAAAATGGACACGCAGCGAGCGACGTCCTGCAGCTAGAGCATGTATGGACATTAAATGATATTGGCCTCACGCAGCAGGGACACGAGGGTGTGAAAAACCAATGAGATTAGGACTACTGTGCCACAGAAGCATGGGGGGAAAAGAATGATCTGTTTGTGCAGAAATCCCATACACCTTTCAGTTGTCCATTCTTGGGGGGGAACAAAAGAAAGAACACCAGTAACTGCTTTTTCATGCTGCTTATTTTAAGCTTTATTCAACACATTGGTTAAACTCTGTTGCAGAGAGAGGCGGCAGGTGAGACACCCAGGATCGTTGCTCCAGACTTGCATTGTGAAAGATGCCTGCGTGTTTTGTAATGCAATTTTGTAGCCATAAACTGTGACTGTGGGGGCTGACTGGGTGACATGGACCCAGCAGGGGGAACCATGGAAGGGGTGTAAATGATCTGTCAGCTGTTACCTGGAAGAGACACAGACACGGGCCTGATAAGTGACCTTTTCCCAGCTAACCCAAAGCCAAATGTTAAAGTGTGGAGCGCTTGATTCCTGTCAGCCACGTTGTCGCAGCAGCAGGGACACAGAGCGGAGCTGAAGGAGTCACTAACAGGCCACATGCCCGCTGTATGAACACATATACTGGACACAGTGCTGTTCCAAAATCCTCTAGTATCCTCCCAGCTCAGGAGGAAGGGTTGAAACTCAACTCAGCTGACAGCTGTTCTACAACAGATTTTTGTTGTGTGTGTGGGAAACATCAGTCTCTTTAACTTTGATTGAGAATTATTGACATTTCCACATTTAAAGACTAATAAAATTAACCTCTCATTACACGCGGGCACACATCACCAAGTAAGGAGCTAATTACAACATAAAAAAGTTTTTTTCATCCAATAAACTATTTGAGAACTATAAACAGAATTTAATGAACTTTTTTTGCCTGATGTAGTTTGGATTATTGCATGAATTATACACAGAACTGGTCACATTTACAGATGGTCTCAAATCAACCTCCCTTTTAATAGCTGAGGGGGCACCACAGGGTTCTGTGCTTGGTCCTTTATTGTTTATAATCTACTTAAAACTAACATTACTCCAACACAGGTTTAATATATTATATATTTCTTGCAGTTGACACAGTCCTGTATGCATTTTCCTCTTGTCAAACTCAAGTCATGTCCAGATTACAGGCTGCATTTAAATGCCATTTAATCTTAAACTCATTGCCGGTAAGACAAATTTGTGCTTTACTCTTAAGAACTCCATCATTCATATGCTTAAAGCTAATGGTCATTTTGATAAAGCTTTAGATTACAGCCCACACATTATTATAGTGTATATGCCCAAAAAACTGACATGTCATATGTTGAACTGAATGGAATTTGTTTGTGAGAGAAAGTATATTTATTGTTCCCCTGGAGCAATAGTAATGTACAAAAAAGGAATAATTAAAAAATGAATATGTTTGTGATTTGTGTCTGTGTCACAATTATGCACGTGTGTGTGAGTGTGTGTGTTTACACATTGTACATTCGTGACGCCTGAAGCACGTCATCGAGAACAGCGTTGCATAGAAAGCGTATAACAACATTTATTTCCCTTTTGAGCAACACTCGCAAAACAAAATAGACGCTAACTGATCTTTGTACATTTCAGCTTGTCAGACACACGGGTAGCTAATAACATTAGTCAGTGTAATGATAGCAGGCGTTTGATGGAAGCGAAACATTTCCTGGAATGAGGAAAGTAGAACAACAGGTTGTGCACTTTACAGGAAGCGGTGACTTCATGTGAAGCCTGAGCAGTGAGGCATCTGAAGCTCAGACAAAAGGCTAACGATAAAAGGCTCACTTAATATGGTGCAATTAGTCAGATTCGTTTGTCCTGTTACTGTAATGTCTGGCCCATGGGATGGTCTCTACTGACTCGTATGATGATGAACACTGAGGTCACAGTTTAACAATTGTATGACAAATTGCCCCTAGGGGATAATAAAGACAAAACTAATTTTGATGTCTTTTAATACCCTCGTAATGTTTCTACATATATGATCCCACCCTTGCTCTGTAACGTCGCTGTCCAAGTTAACATCAGAGCATAAGATACAGTGACTGTCTGCTGGAAAATATCTGCATAATAAAGAGGTGGGACTCCTTTCCCCCATATGGTAGAATAACAGGTGTCAGAGTTACAATAATACCTCCAGAAGCTACTTCTGGGCGGATTGTATAAATTATGAGATGATTTCCCTCAGACAAGACGCATACCAATCTTACTGCTTGGCACTTGATGCTTTTCTAACTTTATCCCTGTGCTCTGGTATTTACGACAGTTATCAGTTTCAATAAGCTTGAAAGGGTAAAGAGCTGATGATTCATTGTAGTCAATTCAGTTTGAAGATTCGGTGTTAAATATTCATTCGTACGTGTGCGGATCACCTCTAAGGCCGTTTAAAGGGTTGTCTTCCTCTTAACAGCTTGATTTTCTGAGCACAAATGTTATGTTCCGACTGGTGTGTGTGAATGTACTTCCATGTCCCATAATGCCATAAACAGCCACAAGGATAAAAGTAAGAAGAGCTCAATCACCTGTAGCTTCGTGAGAGGATGTTTAGTTTAATGTGTCACAGCCTTGTGATGGCTGAGAGGTTTCCCACTCACCCACATCACTACCACACGTTCGGTCACTTTAAATGACACAACTGTTTGGTTTAGAATTTGCTAATTAGCACTTTGACAGTGCAGCTTGTTAGTGGAAGTGCGCACATTTACTTTACATTGTCTGTCATGTTGGTTTCAGTCCGTTCTGTTATTTCCTTCCTCTTTGAGTTACCTGGCTGCTGCGCTCTCCTTCCTGGTCCATCAAAAGATGGTGCTGAGGGTGGAACCTCGGCCCAAACCAAGGACCACACCAAGAGCTCGGACACGCTGGGGGGAAATCAGGGTTTCTTAGTTATGGTTTATGTCGTCGTCCCCTGCATGTGTTTATTGGTTATACAGTGACATGAAAAAGTAAGTGAACCCTTTGGAATTTCCTGGTTTTCTGCATTAATTCGTCATAAAATGTGATCTGATCTTCATCTCAAGTCACAAGTACAGACGAACACAATGTGCTTAAATTAAACACACAGCAACCATCCTAATCTTTTATGTCTTTATGGAACACACCCATTAAACATTCGCAGTGCTGGTGGACAAAGTAAGTGAACCCTCCGGATTAAATAACTGGTCAAACCTCCTTTGGCACAAAAACCTCAAACAAGCTCTTCCAGTAGCTCCGGATCAGACCTGTACAAGATTCAGGAGGAAGTCTGGACCGTTCTTCCTCACTGAACCGCTTCGGCTCAGCCAGATTCTCAGGATGTCTGGTATGAAAAGCTTTCGAGGTCTTTCCAGAGCATCTCGATTGGGTTAAGGTCCCGGCTAACTGGGCCACTCCAAAAAGCCATTCAGTAGATTTACTTCGATGTTTAAGTTGCTCAGTATCTCGATTGCACAGTTTGGCAGTGATGTGCTGCCAGAAGCATCTCCTCTGACCTACTTCCTGATTATTTGAGCTCTGTCGCCATCTTGTGGCCCTTCAACAAACTGAAAATGAGGGTACAACCACAGAGCTGAGGTGCAAGTACTATTTATTTCAAATCAGACCATTGACACCATTAAATACCATAATTCATCCAAATAAGAGCCTTGACAATCCAACCAAACATCCAGGTCAGCTGAGCATGTGTCTGCTACCTTGAGGACGTGGAGTCAAAATGACAAAGAGTTAAAGACGTTGGAGAAATCCGTCAACACAACAACAGACGTCCGGTCAGTAGGAGTGTGACAGGCAGACATTAGGACTACTGCACCCCGAAGCCATGCAAAATGATTAACAGCAGCATAATTTAACTGGACCATTTTATGATTAATCAGTCTGGATTAACTGTTCATACAAAAAAAAACACCTTTCACTGATTCACTTCCGATTTTTTTTTTTTTTTTTTTAAAAGATCGACTAAGTAAATATCCTCTAAAAGGACAGATGCTGTCATCACCACGTTGGTTAAAGGCTGTTCTAAATATACACAGGTGAGAATATGTTGTCTATTTACAGCTCAGGATGGGATCGTCTTCCTTTTTGAAGCTAAACTGATACGGTAACAGGAGACACACACAAGATCTTTGCTCCAGACGTTGTGAAAGATGACTGTGTGCTTTGGATTACAGTTTTCAAGTGGAAAGCTGCGACTGTGGGGGCTCACTGGGCGACATGGACCCAGCAGGAGGAGCCATGGAGGGGCTGTAAATGATCTCTCTCAGCTGGCTGGCTGGAAGAGCCTGACCCTGTGAACAGCTGGCCCTGGTGGTGTGCTTATTGAATCGAAGACCCAAAGCCATTCATTTAAACTGCAACATTCCAAGAGTTAAAAGATAATGGAGGAGGAAGGTAACACGAGGCGTTAAAAAGGCCGACCATCCTGCACAGTGCAAATCTACAACGTTGTGTTATGTCCACCTCGAAAAGGGCTGCGGATTTCTGTTGTGTAGAAAAACACACAACTGTAAATGTAACTTCAGGTCCCAGCTCACTGAAGCTCAAAGCACTTATAAGATTTCACAATTTTATGATTTTGTCCTACAACAATGGCTCCTGTAACCGTGAGAGTGTAGACAGAGTGTAGACAGCATAAACCTCTCCGCACAAGCTGATGACAGTGTGTACATTCAATAAACTAGCTGACAAATTTAAACAGAATTTCAATGGAATGACAACTTTTTCTTACTATAAAGAAACTGGAAGCACTTTGAAAGGAATAAGCACACAAATGGTAACATACGCATCCACTACACATTAAATAGTCTGTGACCTGCAATGGTTACAGACTTGTGTTTGTTGCATTTAATCAATGTGAGCAAGAGCAGTGACAGTGCTTCTGCACTTTGGTTTCATTTCTCACAAATATAAAGCCGAAACAGTGTGTTGAAGCGGTTTCAAAAGCATGTGTCACTAAAAGTTCCTTAAACCAAAGCATGAAGCCCTTGAATTACACTACAAGCATGAAAATTACCAGTAGAAACGTACTCAGAAGTAAAAAGTCTGCTTGAGTCTATATATTACTTTGTATACTGTGCAATAGGAATGTGTTTGTTTACGATTTATGTCTATATGTACATTATTTGTGCACGTGTGTTTAAGGCTTTTTGGTGGGAGTGATTATAGGAGGCGGGGGAGAGCTGACAGGGATGACTCCGGTGGCCAGCAGGATGATGATGAGGACGATGATGAGGACGACCACCACGATGACCACGATCAGCTTGACGTTCTTCCACCAGTAGGTGCGAGCCACTTTCTGAGACGTCTGCTTGAAGTGCTGAGCCTGAGCAGGGAGGCAGACGGGACAATCCATTCAAGCAACACATTGTGTATTTTAGGCAAACTGGTCCAATTCTCCGTTAACGTCACTATGTGTGGGATTCCATGTTATTGTATTGCTCTAACCAATCAGTAGCAACTGACGTGCGTCTTCCAGTCGAGGTGGAAGCTGTGGTAGCGGTCGCTAGGTGCAGTTTACTTTGATAAATGAATAAAATCACATCAATTCAAAAGGAACAGCTAAACAAATGAGATAAAAATGTATCAGTGGAGGTAAGCAGATTGTTACCTTCGGAGAGAACCAGCCTAGCTGTTTGCACGTCACTTCATTCCACAGGGTAGCTAGCTAACTATGAGTCGAGAGCGAGTGGCATGGCCTGCAGCAGAGGTCCACAGCTGCCATTGGACCAGGATGGGATGCATCTTAACCATTAAGGCCCAAAATGCACCATATGGGTTATGAGGTGCGTCAAACTGCCTTGACGGGCCGACTCCGACCTTGTTTACGATTTTGGAGCGTCAAATGTTGACCAAGTGACCAAAGCTGTTCTTCCTGCACCAGTACCACCCTTTACATAACGTACAGCTGGATCCTGTGGTGTTGGCATTTCATACAACGTTACACAAATAGAAATGTATGAATGGGGGTATCTGTAATATACAAAAATGTTCCCTAAATAGTGACCGTTTCCTAAAATATGAGATAACTCTTATGATATAGCGCTATATAAATAAAATTGAATTGAATTAAAATACTGCTGGATCCGTGGTGGTGGCATTTCAAATCTGATTTGATGTGCGTCAAACGAGGCACATCAGTTGTCACTTTTAGTGCGTTTGGGCCTTCAGGTCATGTCGCCCCAGCAATGTAGGAAGATGACGTGTCCAATCTTAACCCGGGCACGTCACCAGGTCACCAGGCCGACCAACGAGCACGTCACCACGTCACCAGGTCACCAGGCCGACCAACGAGCACTTCATCAGGTCAATAAGCCTGAGGTGTGTGCAGCGTCTCAGAGGTCTGGAACCACACTAACACTTAGACCAAACCAATTTTCCTTGGGAATGTCGCATTTTTTATACAATTAAAAATGTATGACAGAGCAACTTGAAATTCTCCATGATTGCATTATAAAAATGTCGTACCGAACAGCCTGTTTGTATAATTTAAATACTCACACAACCTTAT
>JAVQJF010116350.1:0-74447 GCA_036023855.1 Gadopsis marmoratus
ACACACACACACACACACACACACACACACACACACACACACACACACACACACACACACACACACACACACACACACACACAAACTCATGCTCTTTCTCCTGTCCACTGAACACAGGTGTGTTATTTTAGGCCCTGACAGCAGCAACGGCACCTGATGAATCATGATGGATGCTAAATGAAAAGAGCAGACCATAAACATTAGCACGCTACTTACCCTTACACCTTAACGACAACCATACGCACACACACACACACACACACACACACACACACACACACTTTTGCCAAATACCTTCGTTGGCCTTTGCTTACTGCTTAGACTCATCATGCATCTAAAGATCTCTCCACACCACATAATGACACCTGGCCCCCCACGCTGTGGGTGACACCACACCCAATTCAATATGTTTCCTGTTTCAGGGGTCATTACCATGTTTAACACACCTTGGATATAAATCAGGCGTGAAAATGTATGTGTGTAAACAGTGTGGCAGATATCCAGCTGGTGTTTGTAATGTGAGGTCATTGTGATTGATTGTTTGAGGGCAGAGAGACACACAGAATGTCTTGTTGTTTTGTAGTAAAGCTTTCAATATTGATTTATGGAGAAAAAAAATGTCACCTAATTTTGTATTGCATTGAGTAATAACTGGCCAATATAGCCAAAGCGAATACAGTACCTTCCCTTGTGTCCTTTGTGATGAAGCTCTTACATGTTTCCTTTTGTCTCCCAGGTCAGGCTGGATGATCGCGTTGTACACACAGATCGAGGTCTCCTGATTCGCTCCCTACACACCTCTGATGCTGGTGTGTATGTCTGCGTGGCTCAAGAGCACACACATTTCACCCACACCCTCCTCCGGCTCACGTTACAACTTGTTACACATGGACAACTGGATGGGAAGCCCAAGCCCAGTGAAACCCCCGTGGTGGAGCTACGCCATGGCGCTGAGTCTCGCCAGCATTATAAAGACTACCTGAGAGTGATGAGCTCCCCCATTGCCTCTTTGGAGGAGTACTGTGATTCTATGTGGCTGGAGAAGAGGCCGTCAAGGGTCAGAGGACGAGGCTTAGGAGTTGGCAAATGGAAACACATCCAGGAAATGAAGAAGAGCAGGAACAGGAGACACCACAGAGAAAGAGAGGAAAGAGGGGAACAACAGGAAAAAGGGAGGGTGGTGAGGACAGCAAGGCAGTGAGGGATGTGGTAAATAAAAAGCAAGAAGAGCCCTGGTTTTCATAATAAAGCGGACGTGACACAGAACTGTAAAGTTGCAATGACAGAACAATCTAACTCAGAGTTAACGGGGCATGACAGACTAACACTGAAATATACAGCTTAAATAAAAGCATCAATTTCAACAAGCAGTTTTAAGTAGTGTTGAGTTGTGAATGTGTAATTTAATTTATCTGCCAGCTACAGCATAAGAACATTTCCATTGATTCAGAGGAAAAAAATCTTGTTCATTGATTGTCTCTGAATCGTCCGTCTTCATTTTACAGCAATACAGGATACAAATGCAATTATTATTCTATTCTGTTTGCAGATAACATGTTTCAAAGAAAACACCAGAGACTAAATAACAGTCGTTTTTGCAATGTGTAAAACAATTATTTTTGGATCGTAGCCCACTGACTTCTATTTTAGCTACAGTGCGACTGGAGATGAGCTGACCAGATGAAGGATTGCAACATGGCTGGTCTTGCCTACAGCTTTCACTGGCAAAGTTTTATTTTCCCCAACTGTGCAGACTGATGGTTAATAGAGGTTATCATCTGATAATATTGAAACGTAGTATGGTTGAATTGGTGAGATTGGGAAAATATGAAACAAAGAATTTGCTTGAGGTGACAACAATGCATTCATGTTGAATGACTGTAAATATATGTACAGGAGACAACATGCACAATTTACTCTTATTACTGATCTGTATAACTATAACGATAATCATGTATTATGTTTGGGGCAACTAAATGATGTATTTTTGTACAAATGTTTCACTCCTATGTACTGTAGGTTCAATAGCTGTTTTCTTTATTGCTGTTATTGGAGGTTATTTAAATAAATATGTCTTGGAGCCTCTGTTCCCTGAATTGCTTGTTGTACATTCTGTGAGGAGATAAAATAAATATACAGGAAATCTATTACTGTGAAAGTGCAGTTACAGGCAGTCTCAAGCAAACAGCAGACAGGTTGGGAAGGGGTTAGGGGTAGTTCAGCTGAGCTTCTCCTGATATAGCAACACAAGTCCCTGTACACTGTATGCAGATGTCAGAATGATTCAGGACCAGCTGGTCTCTTGTTTAGTGCGTGTGTGTGTATTAACAAGAGAGAGAAAGTGGGCGCCTTCAGGAGAAACCATGCACAATATGAAAGCTTGTGATCAGCAAGGTACAGGTTTCCTAGAACAAACTAATAAAGCTGTAAAGGCATCATCATCAGTGGCATGAGCGTGAAAAGCAAACATTATGCAACCCAATGTGACCTGAATGGTATTTCGAGACAAACATAATAATGTGGATATTATACACAGTGCTTGGATATAATGCTGACAACAATATGACAATGATATTTCTGTGAAAGACATTATCGCAGTCATGGGAGTTGGTTTTAACTGACTTTGTGGTGACCTCTTAAATTACATTTTGGGCGAGTTGCTGAAATACTGGTATCACAGGGTACAAATGTGTTCCGTAATAATATAAAGTTATCGGAAATTTTATAGCTCTTTTATTGCTTTCATATATGGTCCTCCCACATTACACATTAGTCTCTCTATTGTGAAATGTTATTGCCATAACTTTTACAGAAACCTCCATGCCTCCCATTTCATTATGTTAACATGTCCCCTATATACATACGTACATACGAACAGCATTTTATGCCTCCCATTTTGTGCTTCTCCACAGTGTTTCTCCATGTTTCTTGTAACAAAGACAATAAATATTTCAAGCACTTCCTCCCTGCCTATTGTTTATTCATCAGTCAGCTGCAAAAAAGGAAACAGCAAAGGGACACCAAGAAAGGACTAGAATGGGCTCTAAGATGGCGTTACTCTAGAAATATTTTAATTGTTTATAACACTTATTCTTGCATCTCAGTTATTCCCTCCTCTGCCCCTCACGTTCATGGGTCTAAAATGCCATGGACTAATTAATTCACTGAGGTTAGAGGAACATGGAGAAAATGCGGAGGGGAAGAAACCAAACATTCCAAACAATATTCCTAAATGAGATGTTTGTGAGGTGATGAAAACTCTGAGAGACGGAGAAAATGTATGACAGTGTACAACTGGGAGAAAACATTGATGTGCTGTGTGTCCCACATACCACACGTGCATGGCCTATATGAAATCAACACCAGTGGTCGCACCCTGTTAAT
Source organism: Gadopsis marmoratus (assembly GCA_036023855.1). Classification (NCBI taxonomy): domain Eukaryota; kingdom Metazoa; phylum Chordata; class Actinopteri; order Centrarchiformes; family Percichthyidae; genus Gadopsis; species Gadopsis marmoratus. Next base: position 3,385 of record JAVQJF010116350.1, read on the forward strand.
AGCACAATTTAGCAGTGTAAAGACTGCATACTACTGGGTGGCACTACTGGAAAAAAAGGGACTACTTCACTTTTCAATGTTGCTGTTGGTGATGTTTGTTCTGATATCAGTGACGTAAGATTATTACAAATCATTCTTCCTGCAGGTTATTTTTCCTGCAATCTCATATTTTCATTAATGCTTTGATGTAACTGTCCTCTCCTACATAACAGTTCTATTGTCACATGTTTAGCTTCCTCATAAGTAGCTCTTCACAATGTAGACATCAGTCGTGTGTCAGGCAGAGCTAACTTGACCTTCACATTTGGCTGGAGAAGGACCAGTGAGTAAAGATGACTTGCTGCAATAGGCAGGCAGACAGAGGCAATGGGGGGTGGAACAAGGAATCAGAATTCAGGGAAAGAAACCGGATTTTACCAAAGGATATGCCTAATTTGATGTGATTGGTGTAATGAGCAAGCAAGTCTGCTCAGGGCCCCTGTCGTGTTACAGCAGACGTACGCGCAGACAAAGGCACATGCAAACTGTATACTTCTTTTTCACGGTCTCCATTTTGAGTGGTTCCCTGTGACCAGTTACTCACGTGTTCACAAGATCAGATACAGTGCATGGGGTCTTCTGAGTACGTGGCACAGGTTGGACTTGTCAAAACAAGTGGAGCAGGAAGCTCTCTAATCAACATTATATTATCTGGGCTGGGTTTAATGTGGTTTGTAGCTTTTCTAATTCCCTTCTGCATCAGGAATCTAGCAGTGCTGCTTGCTATAATATACCTGACCCCTACGCAGAGCCTAACCAGAACTTCTATGCCTCCATTATTTTGTATGCATTATTTGGCAATTTATTTTAATTTAATTTAATTTTGGGCAAAGACTGATATATTTGTTTCAATCCAATTAAAACATACTTCCTATTCTGGAGCAGCTTAGGTGTGAAAACAATGAGTGTCACCGCCCGATATTAGTTGGCACATACAAATGACCAGTGTCGGCTGACCCGAATATGTCATTCTGTCAGCCTCCACTATCTTGGAACAAGTGAGCACATACAGTATTTGCGTCCGTTTATACAAGTGTGCCCAGGTGTGAGAATTTAAAGCAAAGGTGATTTCCAATAAACACAGTCCCACAGCAACTGGGACAAACGTTCACAGCGGCCACGCCAGAATCAAGACATCAAACATCATGACAGGAAGACTAGAGGGAGCGAAAAGAGGAGATGAGAGTGGAACTGAGATGTCAGACCGCAGAGGTGTTTCTGATTCTATATTACAAGGTATTTACAGCTGCGCAGATGTGTGTGTTTGTCAGGTGTTGACAGTGAACTTCTGGGCCCGGGTGGAGACAACCAAGTGGTGTATGCGAGCTGTCGGGATGGGCGGTATTGATGGCTGCCTGGGGGTTTTGGAAGACGAGAGGTATGTGTATATGAGCTAGGAACAGTTGTTCCCTCTGAGTAATGACTACCTGCGCTCCCTCTGCCTGATTTGCAGACGTACATGATCTCTCCTCACTCCGGGATTTGTGGCAGGATGCAGTGAATACCCTTAACACACCCTGTGATAGATGTTTTCATTTGTTGTGTAAAGAGCTGCTTTGAAAATCCATGTAAATAAGATGTCTCCCCTGGCAGCTCTTTGCCCTGCGGTTCTCCCTGCTGATTGGATATCGGGTGTCATTTGGCGTTGTGCGTCCATGCATACCCACTTTCACAGACGTTTTGATCCAGGTTTAGCCCATGTTCTTCTCATGAGAGGTCAGGGGTCACAAAAGAGGCTGCCGGGCTCAGACTTCTCTGGTGTCAAAGTACCACTTATGTGTCCACTTTTATATTAATCAAACATAAAACGTATGTAAAGCCACTTATATGGCTTAGGGTAGTTTGTCTGGCCTGTGATTGTAGAATTCAGATTAGTCTTTCCCTAATGGGACGTGGGAAGGTTTCTCATTTCATGTGGCATAGAAATCACAGTCACACATACCTTGTGAGACATTTTCAAACATGAGAAAACTCTCTGATAATATAACCACGAATGTGTTGCCTGTGGTCTGGAAACGCGTTCATTGTGATGATACCACAACTGCTGCTAGCACGACAATGTTGGGATAAATGATAAATAATAATGAGATAAAAGACTATTCCTAATTAGCTCTCAGACTCAAGAATTGCTCGCTAATAAATTTATTATCATAGATCAAATAAATCAGATCATTGTTTTCACTACAGAAAGTTTTAACTTGGTAGTGAAACAACTACAGAAGTGTGTAATTTGTGTGTGTTTCTGATATTTTATGTATAGATTACAGACCTACAAAGGGAAAAATGGTTACATCCAAAACATTTTTTTGATAGAAAACAATTCATATTTTCACCCCATTTTTGTAATGAAGTCTGACCATCTCATTTATTGATGGAGGTGGTCACCTAATAGAAGTCCCATGCTACAGACATGTGAAAATGATTATAGAGGAGCAGACCACCACATGCAGTAGATTTAGGTTTCCAGTAGAGCTAATTAATCATAACAGCATTGTCAATTATAGTGTGAAAATCCAGTACTGTATGTCATTACATTAATGAAATGTAAGGTTTATTTTACTCTATTCAAAGAAGAGTATCCAATCTGATGTTATAGGATTTGGGAATATGGCTGTCCTCTTTGTTTCTGTTTATGGTCAGCTTTTCACTGGGGCACTGAACACTGAAAGAAGTGTGGAGCAATGTGTTTCCTTTAAGGTTTGCTGGTTACCAATGTTCCACATGTGAACTTTGAACTTTCCTCAATAACCCTTTTTGGTCTTCTCTTCTCATTTTCTCTCCTCATATGTCCTGGTTTTCTAATTTCAATAGAACGTTTGGTGTTTTCCATGCAGCTGTACAGGTTCAACTCTAAGGTATTGGGGCGTCATCATGTGTTTGTTTTCCTGGGGAAGCGTCAAACCCTGATGGGACTTGAGGGTTAATGAGGGTAGAGCGAGAGAGTGGACAAAGTGTTGTGCATTAGCGACAACCTATAGACTTTCCGTGTCTGCTGTGTATTGTGGAAACCCAAACCCACAAGAGCGTACCTTCAGCCGTGAAGGTCAATGAGCTCAGGAAACGTGGAAATCTTCCAGAACATTCAGGGAGGATTTTCAGCTGTTTTCCATGCCTGGGTGTGAAGCAAGCACTCACATTTCAAGCTTGATTTTGTAGATCAGCGTACAAATGTTCCCCCTTACTTTCGATATCCCTTTCAAACAGCTTCAGACTAACTTGACTTCCAGGCAGGGTTTATAGTGTAGTGTAAGTGTAATGAATTCAGCTCTGCAATGATACAGACAGCATGTGTTTATATGGCATCAGATTCTTCGCAATTTCACTGGATATACATTAACATTTGCCTAAATTATGTTGTAGCTTGCTTCAATGATCTATTGGCCTGACTTTGACCCACAAGGTTCAGACTAAAGTGTGAAGACAAAAACGTAATGTTTATATCATTAACCAGCCTCAAATTAATCTAAAGGGTTGTGTTTGGTCAGTGTTGGAATTCAGATGATCTGTATATATATCACTCCCTGGATATGGAGGGATGATTCATCAAAATGGGTCCTTTGTGTTTTTCAAGTATCAGTTTTCCATTGTTATTACAATCTGTCAGACATATTGGTGCAGCTAAATCACAAAAATCCTGTTAAATTTGAACAAATATTTGACTAGAACCATTACATTTGTAAATCCTGTTACTCTCACAGTTATTTGAAAGTGATTTCAATGCTTGCTTTTGAAACTTTTAAGAGTTTTTCACTAAAGTCAAATGGTCGCATCTTTCTCAAAACATACAAACTAAAATTTGCATCCTATTCTTAGACAATATATTTTATATATATATATACATATATATATATATTTTTTTTTTTCAATGAATTGATACAATATTTGAATAAAAACAGGGAGTTTGGTTGTTAAATTTGAAATACACACACACAAAATATTATATCATCTATAAGCAGCATTTAAACATAAAGAATATCAAAATAATAACAAATAATAAGGAACAATAAAACAATGATTAGGCAAGAAAAGAGAACATTTATAATTAAGAATCTGCAAAGTAAAAATGTGGCTGACAGATATAAATCATTTTCTTTTCACAGATTAATTAGTATTGGTAATTATAGTAGCTTGATTTCAAAGGTAAGACAGGTAAATATCTTGGCTCATTACCACAATTAAAACTTTATTCATGCAGTAACAAGTACAAAGTCTTGGTTTCATTTATTTAATAGGCCTACATAACAAATTAGCATCATATTACTTATATCTCTTCACCTCCTCATCATACAATTTACTCCCACAACAGTTATGCTTTACCGTTCAGCCAAAACATTATGACCACAAAACAGCTCTGACCTGTTGAGGCATGGATTCCACTAGACCTCTGAAGGTGTGCTGCGGTATCTGGCACCAAGACATTAAAGTCCTTTAAAGTCCTTTAAAGCAGTCCTGTAAGTTACGAGGTGGGGCCTCATGGATCGGACTTATTTGTCCAGCACACCCCACAGATGCTCGGTTGGATTAAGATCTGGGGAATTTGGAGGCCAAGTCAACACCTTGAACTCTCATGTTCCTCAAACCATTCCTGAACCATTCTTGCTGTGTGGCAGGGTGCATTATCCTGCTGAAAGAGGCCACAGCCATTAGGGAATACCGTTTCCATGAAGGGGTGTACTTGTTCTGCAAAAATGTCTAGGTAGGTGGTACGTGTCAAAGTAACATCCACTTGAAGGACCCAAGGTTTCCCAGCAGAACATTGCCCAAAGCGTCACACTGCCTCGCCTTCGTCCCATAGTGCATCCTGGTGCCGTGTCTTCCCCAGGTAAATGACACACATATGCACCATCATCCACATGATGCAAAAGAATCCTGATTCATCAGACCAGGCCACCTTCTTCCATTGCTCCGTGGCTCAGTTCTGGTGCTCATGTGCCCATCGAAAGCACTTTTCGGGGGTGGACAGGGGTCACATGGGCACCCTGACTGTCCCCCATATGCAACAAACTGTGATGCTCTGTGTGTTCTGACATCTTTCTATCAGAAACAGCATTAACTTTGTCAGCAATATGAGCTACAGTAGATCTTCTGTTGGATCAGACCACACGGGCCAGACTTTGCTCCCCACGTGCATCAATGATCCTTGGCTGGCTGCCTAATATGTACCCCCACTGAAAGGTGCCATTGTAACGAGATAATCAATGTTCTTCACTTCACCTGTCAGTGGTCATAAAGTTATGGCTGCTGGGTGTAGCTGTGTGTGTGTGTATGCAACACCAGAACAGACTACATTCATAACTGTATGTGTTTTCGGTATGAGTATGTATGTTTGCATGTCTATGTCTGTGTCTGTGTCTCAAATTGCTGCTGGCATCCGCAGATCCCAGGAGCGAACCCGGTGTTCGTATCCATTTCATGAACACGAACCTCAGTACAGTCTGATGCCACATCTCATTGACCTTTAACCTTTCAATCAGTTTTCCAATTGTTTACATATCTTTAGTTTATCCTTGCTTTCTTTTCAGCCACGTGGACTATACTAATCTCATTTTGAAAATATTTCCCGGATTTATGTAGCAGATATAAGCTGTAAGGACAGATAGCGCTGGCTGACTCTCATACGTGTCAATCTATATGTACAGTATATATATATATATATTCATGTTCGAACGGAGTGCCATCATATCATCACCACTGTCTCTTATTTTATATTTTCATTGTCCAGCACTTCGACTATGATGGACACTGTTAGGAATCCTGAAGCAGTTCAGCACCCGGAGAGAGATGAAACCATCAGTCCATCCGTCCCTCCATGTCCCTCAAAATGAATTTAGAGTGATAAAGTCATTTTTTTCTGCCCCTGTCTGACAGATATAGGGACCAATAACAAGACAGTAGGACAGTTAGGGGGACACAAAAGAATGCAGAGATAACGAGTGAGAGGTTTTCATCATATTGATCTCAGAGACTGACTGGGACACTCGGCAAGCAGTCAGGGCTGTCAGATGTTAGGGTGAGGAGAGAGAGAGAGGAGAGAGAAAAGTGGATGCTTGAATGGGATTAGTATGCCTCTATAGCCTGATGGCATGTGATGGCATCTCCTCCTTCTTCTTCAGTCATACCACATCACATCATACCGCTGAGGATTTGGCAGCTGAATCCAAACACCCCTGCAACGCTGCCCTCCCTCGGCTTGACTCCAGGTGAGTCAGTGAGAGAAATTCCTTCTGCCTTTGAACGGCCATTTGTTATGCATTATAACAAATAACATGAGATTTAAAAGCTGCATTTTATTCCTGCCATGGTTGGACACTTGCCTGTTGGCGTCATTAATTCACTTGCTCATTCGAGGCTGCTGAGCTGAGGGACGGTGTGTGAGAGCGCTGTGTAGGGCAGCCTGTATCATGCTATTTTGGGGGACATTTGCCTGTCAGTGCAGTTTCTTCCTGTGTTTTTAGTTGGTGAGATCATCGCTTGTATTTTCATTAACCTGGATCGATTGTGATCCCTTTCACCACACTCTGGCATGAAGCAGCACTGTGTCCCTGGGGATTGTAGTTTTTGAATGAGATGATGTGTATATAATAATACTGCATATGTGTGACATGATTTGATCAATTTAACTGTGGGGAATTTTTCAGTACACTGCAGTGCCATACAACTGTTTAGCCAATTAACCTGATTTCATATGCTAATTTCTGGTAAAGAATGCATTATTGTGACTCTTATTTGCATTTTATTTAAGGAAAGAATACGGAATGGTGGAATTGTTGGGTCTATGCATATAGAGTTGGTCTAGACCTGCTCTATATTAACAAGTGCTATGAGATAACTTTGTTATTACATGGCGCTATATAAATAAAATTGAAATGAATTGAATTGAATGCATAAACACCTACTGTCAAAAGACATGATCTTGGTCTTATACACACATGTGCTGTGGGCCTGGACGGGCTTGATGCAAAAATCGTCCCTTTTAACAGCTTCAGTTAAATCCGTTTTATTGAACCCTTTACAGTTATCAATTGTAAAGGGTGGTAATGAGATAAACAGATACTCACATTTCTAAAAATACAGCAAATCATATAAGATGTGATAGAGCTCAAATGCTAGTGGGTGACTCAGAGAACCGGGACTTCAGCTGTGTAGCCCAGGAAAGTTATCATAGCCCAGTTTAACACATTAACATGGTGGCGTAGAGACTCACGCAGTATGTGTGTGCACGCTTGGTATGTAAGTAAGTATTCTCCAGAATTGTGAATGGTGAGGAGTTGCCAGAGTCGGGTGATCAAAAGCTTAGATGAAATGTTTGTCACTATTACAGCTGCAGCACTGTGGATTTCCACATGATACATTTAAGCACAGACTGCAGGCACCTCTATTCGTACATCTCTGTTGAATGAACAGCAATTTGCAGAGCTATTTTCCTTTAACTCAAAACATTTGCCTGAAGAACTGATTAAGACATTTCTGCATGTTTACCATGGTTCGTCACTCCCACTTTACAAGGTCCACACTGGCCGTTTTGCAAACAATCTGTTGTTCTTTTACAATAACACACACAATGTTCCTCTCTGTTTTACTGTGGATAACTTCCAAACAGAACTGTTTTATTAAGACCAAGGGGTATTTGATTTAAATCCCAGGTGCATCGCCAAATTCACAACAACATTACATAAGACAAAATCTGGACAAAGTTTACTTAGCAATAAAAGGGGGAACTACACTAACAGGCTGAATAAAAACAGAAATCAGACTATTAACTCAGCAGGCAGATTTGAAGTGACCTTAGGTGCTGCTAACCCCACTGCATGCAAGGTGCAATATCATAACCAGACTAAGATATATATAGATGGGCATTTGACGGGTCACATTTCTATTTACAATGGCTAACAAGTTTTGGTGCTGGCGACAGCATAGCAGTGCAAAGGCAGTAAGTATTGGCATTCGCAGTATTAATCAGTTTCAGTTGACAAGCTAAATGGAAGGGCCCTGCTACTATTGGGTGAAATTCCTTTTCAGATTCAGGGACATTCAGATGTCCCGGCAATGAATGCCAATGAATGCCAGTCATCAGAAGAGGAACAGTCCAGTTTGCGAGGCCTATTGTGTGCAGCTGGAAGTGAGAAATAACATTAATGGCTCTACATCGCTTCATCATTCACGAAACTGATGTCATGGCCTGGTGATCACAGCAGGTCTTCACATAGCTTCCTTGTATGTTAAACTGATTTGTATGAGTGATGATTCAGTGTTTTCATAAGGGAGAAGCTGCCTGCGCTTCTTCGACTGTGATAAGCTCCCATCTTCCAGCATTTGTCTTAATGAGCTCATTCTACATTCATTGCTAGCTAATTACTTTCCTTAATCATCACCAGACACATGGAGGTTTATTATGATTATTATTTATGGTAGACTGCAAAATGGACTGTGGTTTTTATATATATGTAATTAATTTCTTTCTTTCTTTCTTTCTCTCTTCCTATGAGTAAAAGGTTTTGGTAACCGTAGCCATATGGCTCGGTCTTTGATGTCTTTCCCAAATCCACGTGCATGTTGGTTGTCATGTTGCTTCATGGCAGGCACATTCCTGTCTTCCAGCATGAGGGACTCCCAACACACAAGCACACAGACACACACGACCATTGTCTCAAAGTCAAAATGGAAATATTTGTTCCCATATATCTCATGTAAATGCTGGTGTAAAATTATTTCCATTTAATATACGTGATGTGCAAAAATATGACATCCCACTGTACTATAGTCGCAACTATTTGAATCCATCTTCCATCTGGATTGGATAGCGTCGCATCATCAGCAGACATCCACCTTGAACCGTATCCCAACGCTAACTCCTTTTAACAACTACATTTAACGAATTACAAGATTACATTGGCAGTGCTTGCACAGTGAGCGGTACTAAGGGACCCGTTTTGGCAAGCATGAAGGGCACCGCTGTCATCAGGGCAGAGGATGTTCGGTAGCCTTCTGCAAGTGACAGATGACTGCACTCACTGCCATTTTATGGCTTCCTCAGCCATGCTTAAAGTTGAAATATGTGAAAGAATGAGCAGGGAATATATTTCACAATAGACATGGAGGTCACATCCAACCTGCTATGAATTTTATGGTTGCTCAGAACCCTACACACTAGATATATGTGTGTGTGTGCATGTGTGTTACCTAGATAGAGAGAAAGGGAGAGAGACAGATGAAATAAAAGTCACAATCAACATGATAAATGGTATAATATTCTCAGTGGAAAGTGTCATTTCATAAGATTCACGAGTGTCAGTCGTTCCAGCTGTTCAGGTCTGCTCGCTGGATTCAAGGCTCAACTATTCCTGTCAACGGTGTCTGATATCTATCTTGGGAGTGCCAGACCATTGGAGACTATGGACTTGAACTTCATTCAACTGTACTTTTTACCTCATTAATATAATAGAATTTACTACTGTTTGTTCTGTAATCACATCACTGTCGACACTTGTGAATTATTTCTTCAACAATTTTGCATTTCTTCAGCAACAAAATCCAAATGCTGTGATATTTTGTCACCATAATTGTAAAGAGACAATGTCAAAGGAAAACGCCCATGATATTAATGTGTAATTTAAAAGACAAACTATTTAATGGTGGATGGATAATATTTTTTAACAACTGGTAATTTGGCTTGATCATATTTTACATACACAAAATGTCCTCAGTACCCTTTTTTACTGGATTTGTTTATGCAAAGTGTGTGCTAATGGTCATTTGTGATTGTGTGTGTGTATGAATGAGTGCAAGAGAGAGATAAAGGGAAGGAGATTGATCACAGAGAGGTATTACTCCCCTGTGAGTGTTGTAAGGGCAGCACTATTATGCAGATGAGCATGTTAAATGTGCTTGGACACCACCCAGCATGTCATTAAATCTATAATGGCAGTGGGACCTTAATGTTGGTCTGGTATTGTAATGTGTGCCATCTTTCTCTGTGTTGCACAATGAATAACCCTGGATCACCATTAACCACCTGGCAGAGACTCACGGTTGCTCACCCTTATTTTTTTATTTCTATCAATCTGCTCATTGTGTTTAGCTCATTCTCTTGTTCTCTTCTCTCTTTTGCTCAAATCCTGGTTTAGTCTTTGTCTGCTTCAGTGTGCTGGCTCTCTCTCTCTCTCTCTCTCTCTGTGTCTTCAGTATTCAAACCCCAAATAAAAATACAGCCAGCAGCCAATTACCTCTGGCTCATCCTATTGTGCCACTGGACACATAGTGTATATTATAGCATAAATATAGCTGTCCATACCTGTTTATAATGATGAGCTCAGAGGACCAAAGTGAAACCCATTACCCCAATTACCCAATTATCTCAAATGACGGGTGATTATCAGACATCATCACCAATGCTGCTGTAGAACCACCTCTAGAGTAGCTGTTTTGCTGGCCTGAATATAGCTATACAGGTCTCCATTTTCTTAGTGTCAACACACACACACACACACACACAAACACACATTTAGTCCTTGGCCTGCTGTCATACGCCTGTTTTGACAGGTCTTGTTTTGCAGTTTTTCCTTTTTTGAGTCTTTCAGGGATCCTACATGAAGCTCTATTCGCTGGGGAAAAAAAACAGAGCTGTTGGTGCAGGGTCACAACCTCTAACCCGACATGTGAGAAGACTGTTTGTGTGTGTGTGTGTGTGTGTGTGTGAGGGCATATGTAGCACAGGTCACACTGTTCAACATCCACCTATATGTTGTTTTTGTAGCTCCTCTGCCTCTCCCTCCCTCAAACCCAAGCCCAAACAACAAAACCCAATAAACAGGGCTCTGTTAGGCCATCAAAGAAATTAAAATGCTTTTGAAATGACAGCAGTAACCAAACTGTGATACAGATTGCATCTCTGTCCTTTAATCAGTGACAATAGCCCTAGGTCTTCATGACTCTAAAGTCAAGAATGTGCCTAAGCACTCTGGCAATCCTACTTCCTGATGATTATCCATCTCCTCCTCCTGCCTACTGCCGGCTCTTCCCCGTCCCCTCCTCCTCCTCTTCATCTTTGACACCCACCTCCTACAATTCATGGCATCACACCCAGTGATGATGGACAACTCAAGCACAGACCACGGTTTACTCAGTCTAAAAGTAAGATGTTTGGCTCCAAACGCCATTACGCGTGCATGCCTGACATGTAAGGCGCAGCAGCAGCTAGCACCTGTATATGTGTGTGTGTGCACATTTCTCTTTGAGAGGTTGGAGGGGTCATCGGTTAGGTCATATGTATATATCTATACCAGGTAAAAGAGATGTCCAATGAAGGACGAAGGCTCCAGTGTCTATCTCCCATGTGATATAGTGTCACTTGCACCCCTTCTTGCCTCCTCACCCCCCGACTGGTGGTAATGCAGCCAGGGCTATTCTTAGCTTCTGTGTCAAGCCCTGTCTCTGGGGAGCAGTCAAGGGGTCTCTGTTACATTCCACGCACACACACACACACACACACACACACACACACACACACACACACAGGTGTCTTGAGACATCTCTATTTGATCTTTCTTAAGCACTGTAACTCTGAAACCAATTTTAAGAACAGCCCTCTAAGTACGAGATCATGTTCCACCACAACTGAAAAGTCAATTAATTGCATGGTATGCAGATTGGGCTGCCTGCAGTTGACATGTTACTGGTGACAGCCTCATCCCTGATACAATCCAAAGAGAAAACAGTATTTAATTACTGTATTTTGCAGAAAGCTGACAATCATGTTTAAGGGCAGTAAGATTTCATCAGTAATATCAGTGGCATTTGCATAAATTAGCTAGCACTATAATTTACAAGTAGTAAAAATTTTGCAGTGTGTAATTTCATTTTATTAGAAAGGTTTCAGCAGCATGTATTCTATTGTAACGCTGACTTCTTGTGGCGTTAACTGTTGTGAATCAGCTTAATCACGGGACGTTGGCAAAGAATAACACGGGGCAACTTCTCCGGTCTCACTGGGTGTCTCTTTATTTAGCCGTCTCAACAGGCCGAATACCGGACCACAACACAACACTACAAAACGTGTGAATACCTTCCCTTACTTCCTTCTGCCTCATCACACTCCGCCCATCTCTCCCACATCATCACATCATAAACAACATGTATTTAACATTTAAAACCTAGTATAGTACTTAACTCTGAGAAAGCAATCTCTAAAATCAACCTTCATCAAACTAAACTAAATCTCATCTTACACTATTTTAGGTGTGAATGCAGACACCATATCTAACACTAAGACATAAACTAAAAATCTGATTTGTCTGCTTAAAAATGTCAAGACTAGTAATTGCATGTATGTGTTCCTGTATTTTTATCTTTTTCAAAACATTGTAGCTTGTCCTCATATCTCTACAGGGTCATATTTTTAGGTTTGGGCAGTAGTGCCGATGGTAAAGTGTAAGGTTAAGGTTGAGGGACTGAAATGTAAACTTTTTTGGAGGTGAAAATGCCTGTGTGCATCTGTTTGCTTGTATGGCTTTGTTCTTACTGCAAACTGCTTAGTGCAAAGAAAAAGAAAAGTTAGTATATAGCTTGACACAGAAAGCTGCCCCCGGTTGACTCTACATGTGACACATCAACCCAAAACCCGCCGCTATTGACCCCTTTTTCAACTCTGGTAACGCTAGCCTCTCCTTGATAGCTGTAATTCAATCCTCCTTTTAGACAGCATGTGTGTGGCTTTAATCTACTTTCTATGACAATTATATTACCGCCACCCCATCCCCTCACTCCCATCACACACTATGTGAGAAAAAGTTTTCCTGTCTTAGTGAAACAGTACCACCTTGCTTTTGGTGGCAGTTGTGAGTGTGTGTGTGTATGTGTGTATAGGTTCACATGTTTGGATCAGGAGTACAGTTGAGACTTTCCTCTCATGTAAATCCTGAGGTGAGAGTTTCGAGCACGTAGCACTTCATAACAAGGGCATTGCCTTACAGACCACACGCAAGATTGGCACACAGCTAAAGCGTCGCAGAGGGTCGAAAATCCTGTCAATGAGGCTCTGTGTGTGGCAGAGGAAGGGACATGAAGAGGAAAGGAAAGGTCTGGTTTAGTCCTCAAGGCAGCTGTCTTGACTGAGGGTGAAGGCAATTCTCATCCAGTCAACTTCACACACATTACACACATGAGCACCCTGCCACAAATACTGCACTCTCTGTGCAACAGGACCTAATAGGTTGTTTTAAATGAATCCAGTTAGATAATTTAATTGCACTAAAGACATTGGTGGAACTTAAAAGGAACCGTCTTTATGTGCCTTGGCTGAGGATATTGTGACGTTTTGTAACTCAATTATCTAAAGTATGAATTGCCAACAGTATGGTTGTGAAAGCAAAGCAAAGGTTTTCACAAAACACAATTTTCTCCAAAAAACATTTCACCTTTAAAATTGTAATTTCCTGTAATTTATGTGTTTGCCAGTCATTTTCAACAGAATCACAGATGGAGCACTTTGGCCTTATTGCCAAATTAGATATGCAGAAGGTAATTGACCTTTCACTGATGATTTTATCTCTTAAAATGCCTAGTGATAAATCAAATGACTTTCTCTGTCCATGGATAATGTGTTAATTACCAAAACTTTTGGCAGTAAAATCTGTGCAACTGACTCAAATTGGCAGTAATCCACAGGTATTCTTCAAAGCCCTTAATTCCAATATTAAATCACTGCACCAAAAAAACGGTGTTGAGTAATGGAGGATGAACTGGATCACAACATCAGGGGCTGTGATTGTCTGTCTGCCAGTGGCCAGCTCCTTCATCAAACCCCAGGAAGAGAATTACATCCCACAACTGCAGATTCAAAGGTTCACTGGCTCTATGCTCTACACCATCAAGCAGTGACAACTGTAAGAAGCAAGAACACAAGTTTGTTAAAGACCGCAAGATGACTACAATTATTAATGTTCACTTACTGCTGTTTTGGTACAGTTTGATTATATCTTTTCATTTATTTATTTTTTTGATGCGATGTGTATATTGTTTGTCTGAGTAGTCCTGAAATCACGAGACATAGGCCACTCATGTTATAACAATACATTCATTCAAATGCAAAACGCAAATATGAAATATTTTGTGATCTGTCTTAACTAGTACTAAACTGCAAATCATAACTATCAAAAAAAGAAGCTCAGTATTATTCTGTATTGTGTGTATTCTAGATCAGCAAGGTAGCCAGAGCGGAGACACATGAAATAAATTAACAATTGTAGTGAACAGTGAACAGCTGCAGGGCCAGAAGTCCAATTTGTTGCACAATGCTGGTCTACCATACTTGGTTCAGTGGTCGTGTAAATAAAGAAAGTCTGCAGTCGTTTGCGCTGCAGCAGAGCTCTAATGCCACGTTTCTGGTGGTTAATGGCCTCCCATGAGCCCGCTCCTGTTTTACTGGCCAGCCTGTGGGATGGAGGAAGGGAAAGAGTGATGTCGCCTGGGGGAAGGAGAAGTACAGAAGCCCAGAGAGAGAGAAAGAAAACAGAAGTAAGGATAGGGAGAGAGTTAGCAGCATGAAAGGAGCGAGGAAATATGCGTTGATAAGAGATGAGGAGGAAAGAAGTTGACAAGGGTAACAAGGTAGAGAGGGACAGGGATTGTGGTGTGAGACATGGTGTACGGCGACCTAGAGCCCTGCAGCCAGTCTGACTCCTGGTGATGGATGGGCTGTTCAATGGGATATGACTGACTACTGGAGCTAAGAACTAAGACATTTATCCACACGACATCCCTATGTAATGTGCATTCCTGCTGAGCAAACCTTACAGGAACTAGTCCAGCAACACGGTCTAAAGTTATTTTGCGATGCCATCATAAGCACAAACGTAGAACTGCAACTCTGGCTGCACACGTTCACCACCCTCACACATGAGTTATGTATTTCACACATTTCCTGTATGTGTGTGTGTGTGTGTGCTTACTGGTTTCTGTATGTGGCCTCCAGTGTAAAAAGGCCCACCATCAAGTCCAGGGTCACATTCACTCCCGTTAATCACAGAGGAGGAACCAGATTGAAGTACTGCCTCAGCTTCTGTAACATTCAGGCAAGCTGAGGTTGTGGTTCGACAAAATCCGCTTCTAACTGCCCAATCTGAATGCTGATCAGCCAGCCAATTTTTAATGTGTTACATAGCTCCATCATGAAAACTTTGTTGACAAAGTATCAAATGTGTTGCTAAATATGTATAAAATATAGTTCCTCAAAGAACAAACAATTTTTCATTTCTGGTGCAACTATAAAATAAATTATCTTGGACTTTAATATGTCACTGATATGATGAACTTTTAATGATGTGCTGGAACCAGCAGAGCAGGATATTTAAGCAATATCATACCATTAAAATAGTTTTATATGATGTTTTATACTCGCTTATAGGGAAAAAGTAGTGAAGTAATATGATTTTTGAATGAGTCTGAAAAGAGAGCAAAGCTTTCCATCTCTGTTTAACTTGGGCTTTAATGAAAGCTAACAGGAAGCTGTGGTTGTACTTTAGTACCCCTGGAGTCAAAAGTTGGAGTCAGTTATAGGGCAGAGAGATGAGCAGCCGCACCAAAGCCTCACTGTAGTTATATATAGAGCCTGTTCACCCCCGCCCTGCTCTGGAGGTGAATGGGCTGTACGCAAACACATTCTACAGCTTTCATGACCTGTTTTCACACCCACCTCCTTGGTTCTGCTTTTCTTTCCTCTACACATTTTCACATCTCTAACATCCCGGTTTTAGTTAGTGGTTTGGCAGAGTAGTACGGTATGTGGTTCAAGAGAAAATGAAAAGCACAAAGCAGTCCCTGTCGTGATTGTTGCCTCAATTTGTATTTATATATGCATAAATATACCGTTTGCTTTGCGCTGTTGATTTACTGTCTTAGCAGACACTTCCAAATGCACACCCAGGCTGCACACCCAGTCTGAAAATGTTTCCTGTATGCCGGGCCAAACCGGGATAATAATTCAGGTGAGAAATCTGTTTACAGTTTATGCCATTTTAGTTAGTTTAGTTTACTTTGTTAGTTAGTTAGTACTACACGGTCAACAGTCAATTGCACTCTCATAATTAAGGCTACGGAAATATATATATATATATACATATACATATATAATGTTTGTGCAGTTATGGAGATCCTTTTTTGCACCTGACATTTCCTCAGAGCTCTGACTGAACTGAAGGTCTTTATTTTCAATGTTATTTCCGCACACACATCTGCTGCTTTCCTTCATAGCATGATTGCCATTGATCAGTGTTTTAAAACATACAATCAATCAATCAATGTCCCTAGCTTGCATTTAGCAGCACTTTCATCCAGGACTTTTCCCTTTTTAATGTGCTCCTTCTCATCTCCACTTTTTCTTTCTATTCTGTCGTTCATTCAGCTATGCTGTCCATTTCCCCCTCTATGCTATGTGCACTTCCCGCACTTGCTGAATGTTGTGTTGACATGTACCTGTGTGCAACCAGTCTCGTGTGATGACAAGCAGAGATCATACCACCAGGTTTCAGGTTAAATCTTTGTATACATGAAGCAAAATCTGCTGGAGCAGAAAAAGATGGATTTTAAATGTTAGTCACGGAGAGAGAGGGAGGGAGAGAGAGAGAGAGAGAGAGAGAGAGAGAGAGAGAGAGAGAGAGAGCGAGAGAGAGAGAGAGGGAGAGGGTGACGCTGACAGCAACAGGATGCATGGACAGTGTCACAGAGGCCAGTGGCCTCCCATGGCGCTGTGAGTGTTTTCTGCATTCTGGCTGTGAGTGTGTGAGAGGGCAGAGCTGGATGGACACTGGGACCATTGTCCTGAGAGGACTAACCACTCATTTCCTCTCACTGACCAGGTGCTTAGGCCAGACAGATGACTTGCAAAGAGTCTGTGTGTGTATGTGTGTGTGTGCACTTTCACACATGCTGCTTTTACCATTAATAAACGTATAACAGGGTCAGGTGTTACTAACAGCAGAAACGATATACAGCTATGGCTCAAGATGTGGTAGTGTTGCTGCTAAATACATACATTTTACACAATGTATGAAAAGATTATCTGGGTGCATTTCTGTTTGTGTGCCCTACAATTCCCAATAACTGCCAATCACCCCCCCCCCACCAAGTCTTGAAATTTCTTTTATGCTATTTAACGCATTTATTGAGTTCATGCTGCTCCTCTTCTCATCCTTTCTCAACAGAGTTAACAAGGTGTGGTTTTTATTGCTCTTTCTTGGTTGGTCCTGGTCACCGTGTGGAGCTCCTGCTGTGAGTGTAAATCAACACCTTGTCGTACAGAGCAGCTTATAGTCACCTGCAACAAAACGGCGAGAGGAAAGGAAGTGGTGGAGTAAAATAAAAAAACTGTAAAGAGAGAGAGAGAGAGAGAGAGATGTTCTTCTCCTTATCTTTTTTTCTATGCTGTTCGCTCATCACATGACTCACGAGTGACTGAACAACAGTAACAGTGCCAGGAGACACTTTCCACTCACACACTTTCCATATCCCTAAGATGTCTGACAAACACACGTGCAGACACCTGCCATGACAGCTGCCGTGTCGCTAACAGCTGCTGTCCCACCAACCCTTGAAATGCAAAAGGTGAGGAAGGTTGAGAGACACTCAAGTGTGAGAACGATGGGAGACCAGTGTTTTCAGAGAAAAGCTATAAGGTGAAACAAACTTGCTTACGTGGAGGTCAATGGAAGGCTGCAGCAGAGACAAGTTGTTTGACTGGTGGAGTGTGGGCATGGCCTCAGTAGCACTGTGACAAATCAAAGGCACACACACTCTCACGCTCCCTCTGTGGTCCAGCTGCTTCTTGCATTATGTACCAGCCACAAACACTCACCTGGTCAATCACATTTACTCATTCGGGATCACACGTCAGATATCATCGCTGCACAATCGCAAACACTAAATGGGGGATACATTCTTAATGATTCCCGGGGTTCAGACAGATTTTTCCCCTGCGTAACAAAAAACACAGTCCCCTCATTAATTTCAATGGGACCACTATCGCAGGGTGGTCCACCAAAAAAGTTGAATCTGGCTGACGCTTAACTATGGTGGCCAACAAAATAACATGCAAGCACACATTCCTGGTAGATTACTTTGATTACATGAATGCCATAAATCTACTTCTATCAAGCATTCAGTGCGACAAAAGATTAAATCATTTCCGCTATGATAACTTTCCAGGGTTGTAAAATCCTGTCTCAGACTATTAGAAATCACTGTGCAGCGTTTTGGCATCCAATAAGCCTTCAAACTCATGGATCAGTTTCTCAAACTGCATTTCTTGGATGGTATTTCATGTCTCACCGGTGACTGAAGCAACATGCCCCTTGCATTGTTTTTAACGCAGGGCTGTATTCGGTCTGAAAGTCTGCTCAGGGCCCGTAATCTGCTGTTTTCTAAGTGTTTATAATTAAGAAGTGCTCTTGGACACACCTATCTAAAGCTCCTCATCTTCTACAGTCAGCTACAGTCCATGTAGTCCAGTGCAGGTCCAGTTACCAAACATTTCCGTATCAGGTAGAGATAATAAATAGTACGGCTGGGCAGGTTAGATTAAAAAGATGTGTTTTCATACAGCTGAAGACAAGGTCTGCATACTGAAGCTCCAATGCCCTACAGATGGTTCGACTCACTTCAGTCATCTACAGGACGTACCCTCTCAACATGCTGGCTATTTGATATGTTGAAGCTTGACCAGACCTCTGATATATCGGTGTAAACTCTGTGGGAGGATAGAGGAATTTACCATGTCAGATAATAATCTGCATTTCATAGTCTACAGTGTGCAATCAACATTTCTCACTCATTCAGGTATTTGAGCAAAATGCAGAAATGACTAAGAATTGATGCTTTTCGGGTCACATTCAACGAAATGTTCAAAGTAAAGTGAATTCTGTTCACATACAAAGAACTGGTCTTAACATATTTCCAATCAACAAAAGTCTCCAGGAGAAAGTGCATTTCACAAGAAAATTATTTTCTTTCCAGACTGACTGTTGACATTTAACAGTCACAGAGACAGAAATCCACGAGAATAAACATCCCCGCTTTCGACGATTATGACTGACTGCACTCGTTCACTTGATTCTATAAAACCAACAGCTGCAAAAGGTCCAGGCAGAATTGTTTTCGGGTGTGTGTGGGTTTAAGTTCATTTTTTAAATTGTTAAAAGTCATTAGGTGAAATACAGTAAAAGTAGATGAAGAAAGTTGGTTCTATTTAAACTGGATGACCTGGTTTTATATACCAAATTCACCATTATCTCACCATCTTGGCCATCTGATATGCTGAGGCCTGACCAGGCAACTGATAATGTCTACGTAGACATTCTTGGAGGAGATACTGTACTTTATACAGCAATTCTTCATGGATTTACTGTGCCAGATAATAATCTGCCTTTCAATGTGCACACAAGAGATCTCACTGGCTCAAGCTGTTGGGAAAAAACCCAAACATTCAAGTTTGATTTAATTCCCACCCATCTTGCTACAGTAGGGTCAACTTAAAAAAAACAATCCACCCTAAAACAATTAAATACTGTTTTCAAAATTATGTTTATTTTGGTATGCTGTGGCATACTGTATTTCTAACACAATCACCTAAAATACAGTCATGTGAGAAACTGAATGACGTTTCATGTAACGGTAAACAACAGTAGAAGTCTGACTGAAGTTTTACGCACTGTGTTAGCAAGCAGAGCCGTGTTGAGGTTTTAGAGCTTGTCTCTATTCTTCCTGTATTTTGTAGGTGTGCCATACCTTCTGACTGCTGCTGGTGGTTGAAAACATATGACCTCCAGTATTTTATTCATGCTGGGAATGAAACGAGGATGTCCAAAAGCTTTTTAAACATTCCTTCTACAAATGTAAGACATCTCTCCATAATAATATGCTATTATAAGACAGTATGGGGAACAGGGAATCACTATCTTCACTGTAACTGAAACCTTATTGATTTACAATTTCCTTTGAATATATGCAAAACTACTACCCTAAAAGATTAGGCAGTGCTTACTTCCAAACACTTGTCAGAGCATTTTTGTGTTGTGAGTTGTGAGCAATTGTAAAAAACCACTACTACTTTTTTGATGGTTTCATTTCCGACCAGAAAATGTTAAACTATCCAGAGGTTCATTGGAAAAATTAGAGAAAAGTCAGGAAGTATTTTTTAATCCCCTTAAATTCATCTCATGTCCCATTGGATGTGTCCCAACCGACAGGTTAGGTACCAATCTTTTTAAGGAAACACAAGATGGAGTGTGGGAGTGACATGTAATCATTTCTCCTTTCCATACTGACCATTAAGGAATCTCCTCCTGACCAGCTTTCAGTAGAAGGGACAGGGGACAAAATCCACAGTCTTTGTTCCTTGCAAAGTTTGCCTGAAATTAGTATGAGTCAAATCAAGTATGTCTTTGAATGCCTTTGGTCTTTTTAGTAGCAAAGTCCCACTGTTTGATTCTCTGGACAATGCTTTCTTGCTCAGATATGGTGGAGGGATAGAAACACAATGATGTATGTAATTTATTTTAAAGACTACAATTTTGGAAGTTACGATTTGAATTACATAACATATTAAGCCACATATTATCTTCAGTCTGTTGATTTCTTAATGGCCACAAGGAATGATTACTGAAACCAAAACCTGTTTCAGTGTACATAATAGGAAAAATTAAAATAAAAGCAACCTATTCCTTAAATCATACTTTTGTTTTCATACGTACATGGATATTGTAAGACTAATGCAGCACAGTGGGATTTTCCTTTATAAGACTTTAGACTTTTTAGATTTCAGATGAAGCCTTTTAGAGCTGATATTCTTCTGTTTAAACAGAGTGGTCCTAGACAAGGTTAGAAGTTTCATCATATAATTGTGTTTTATTTAATATTTGCTTGGTCACATCCATTTCTCTCTTCACTTTTGCATTACCGTGGTGCAGGTTGCTAAAGGGCATCTGCAGCATCTCCATTCTGCAGTGCTCTTTAAAATGGAGGTCAAAGAAATGCCACATATTTGAAATGGCTGAACGCTAACATGCTTGATTACTGGTGAAAGGTCTGTTATGGTCCCTGAATGTGGATGCCACAGAGTACATAAATGTTCACATCCTCTTTTTATTAAACAGAACACGCCATTCACTCAATCAAATCTGCTGAATTTACAAACGTTTTAGCTCTTCAGTCGAGCTTCGGTGACTTTTAATGAACAACTATAATTTTGATTGCTTAACTGTCCAAATTAGGCTGTTAAGTTTAATTTCAAGCTTGTAAACAGTAGAACTTGGTATACTGCCCTTCTGTTGTTAAGCCACTAATCACACTGGATCCTTGAATAACTGTTGTTTACCAAGTTCACCAACAGTGTTGTAATCTGTACAGACACATAATTATCTCGTAAGACCTCTTGCTGGCTCTTCTCTTCCTTGAATTTCATTAGACCCGCAACGTTTTGGTCAGGCTAAATTGTCTTGTCAATTGGACTAATTTGACTTAAATGAGATTTTGCTGATGGAACAGGTCATGCCTCAGTTCAGCCATTCATCATTCATCATAATAAAAAAAACACTTTCATAACAGACAATTATTCATCCACGTTGCTTAATGTAATGCTATTAGATTGGGCCAGTGTGTCTGGCTCTCTCTCCCATAGGAAGGCATGCAGGAGAGACAGTAGAAAACTTAGTACAAAGGGGCTTTGTAAAGGTAACCAGGAACACATTCACACACACACACACACACACACACGTGCATCCATGTGCATAAACACACAGTTCCCAGCATCACGGCGGCATGCAGTCCACCTCCGTTAGGGGTAAAAACACAGAAATTAAACACTGCGTGCTTGTGGTTTTTAATTTAGCGTGCTGACAGCCATCCAATAGTCCTGTGGTGACACTGGATAACTTTATGACCCTGGTGAGCACAGCCTGGGACAGGGACCAGGACAGACACCCACTTCAGCTTCAACCCCCTCCACACACCCACACACACACACACACACACACACACACACACACACGCACACTTCATTGAAACTTTTATCTGAAAGAACAGAATTACTACTGCAGATGTTCACCACTTGATAAATCATTCCAAGCACTTATTGTGGGGACATAATGGAGCTATTGATCATGTAGTGAAAACATTTCAGTGGTGAAATGAAAATACTGTCAAAAGTAAAAATGTTAACGGTTACTCAAGCACAATATGCCAAGTCTGTATTGGTTGCTGTGGTCTCTGTAATTGCCTATTTTAAATCCAAAGACCCACTTTCCTGGACAATATCAATAGCAGCCACACACAAGCGCATTGTGTGTGTATGTGGTTGTATGTATTTGTTGGGACTTCACCATAGTGCTGACTGCATAGTATTTGAAATGTGTACTCTTTACTTCAAATCCTGAGTGAAGGGCAGACATGGATGTGAAGACTATATGGTTAAAAAAGGATCTCTTGAATTAGATTACCATAATTCCATTACGAGTAGTTGAGTGATGAAAACAGACCTGACTCTGTGTCTTTGCTCCTTGAAAGCTTGTGGTTTGGTGTCTTTACTATTGATTGGCTAAAGCCTGTCCTTAGTTGACAATATTAACATGCTGTCAAGTATCTCACTTCCATTTGGCTGTCCTCAGTATGACCTTGGTAGTGTAAAATAAACAACACTGTACTGTGAGGAGTAAAACTGTGTTCAGACCGACGTTAGCAATGCATGAAAACATGTGGCTCCCTCACTCATTTCAATGAGACCACCATGTTGGCACAGCAGGGGTGGCGACACGGGCCTGTCAAAAAAGTAGGTTTGTCCACCAAATAAAGCTGACTCAGTGTGATCAAATATGCACAAGTATGCATTTCAGGTAAGATGCTGTATCTTGTAACGTGGCCGGAGGAATTCTACTTACATTTGATACAAAGAAGAAAATAACTTCTGCTGCGATAGCTTTTCAGAGTTGTAAAATCCAGTCTCATATAAACCACTGTGCAGTGTTTGGCATTTGACAAGCTTTCAAATTAATGGATGTATAATTTAAACTGAGCTCTTCACAGTGTACCATTTGTTTGTCTTTGTCATTGCTACTTTTGGTCCTGAACGTAGTCAAATCCAGCAGCAATATCTTGTTGAGATTTACAATTTTTGATGTTGCATTTACTAGAATCTGCACAGAGAGCTGCTTAATGATATGAGACCATAACAAGCATGGATTAATTTACCGACAGACACACAAATACACATAAATGTACAAATCCAGGAATGCATATGGGCAGAAAGACATACAGCGCATGGTGTGGTCCATGTGTTTTGCCTTATGATTCTGAATATAGTCTATACATGAATGGAGGGAAATAGTGCGTAAGAGGTGGCCTTGTGTGGATGTGTGTGTAAAAAAAGTGTGTAAAAAAAGTGCTTGCTTTCTAGGTGCTGGATATGTGGCTTTTCCATTGCTGCATGGTGGTGGATTGATGAAAACCACATGCAATGCCAAGAGTGTGTGTGGTTCAATGTCTGCGTGTGTGTGTGTGTGTGTGTGTTTATGGAAGCTCAACCTAAGTGGATTGTGGTGTTGGCTCAGTGGACATCTTACTAATAGGCTCCGACAGTGATCTGCATTAATTCAATGTGATGACACGAGTCTCCAAATTAATACTCAGTGATATGCTTGTGTGTGTGTTTTCTGAATGCGGACTTACAGGAAACGGGTCGTATGAAGTCATATGTTGGACTTCTGTAAAGGAAATATTTGCTGCTGGAATAATCTGAATGGTTACCAGGCAGGCTGTTCTACGGTGTACAGCACTATTGAGAGTTGTAAATCTTTGTCATTAGAGAACCATAGGCTGTACATACTTTAGCCGTTTTATGCGTCTGTGGCATCTGGAACACACAGTCTCCATGAATGAGTCACATGTGAGTCTTTCTTCCTTGCCTGGATCTCTGCAGTACGGTTTTTGTGTCCTGGCACATCAGTGGCGTACGTATAGACAGTGCAGGTACTGCACTAGGGCCCACAAGATAGGGGGACCCATGGAGAGGACGGGCCAACTGGAGAAGGAAACCAGCGGACATACAGCTGAGTTCAACAAAGAACTCGCATTAAAAATAGTGGTGGTGACATTTGCTACATACACCCTCATAAAGCAAACCCATCTCCGTCATGTTTTTCAAAAATATGCGCTATATTTGTGCTATAAAACGAAATAAACCATACAAAATGATTAAATTAATATTTTATTTTATTTGGCATTTTTGTCACAGATATACAATGATGAGACATTACGATACAATTTACGGTAGATAGTTTAGGTGGCAGAAGAGAATCAAGTCGATAGACACCGATCACCATACATAGACATAAAAGTGGCAGTAAAAACAGACGGGAAAGAATACAACCGGAGGAGAAGGTTGCAAAGCTGCCTAAATAAGATGAAATTGGCTTTTTTAGTCGCCAGTCCACGGCCGATAACCTCCCGTTTTGCAGCATTCCAGCGGTTGACGTGGCATCAGCGTCGACAACACTGCTGCTCTTGGTGCTGTGCGTCAACAACCATTCAGCGGGTAGCGCTAGGATAGCAAACTATGCTGTTATTGTTGTTAGGGGTGTAGGCAGGGAAGGAGAATGACCCAAACGACTGGCGAGAGCAGTTTTAACGGTTTAATGGAACACATTAAAGTCCTGGTCAGGAACATGGAAAGTAAAGGCAGGGCAAGCAGTCAAAGCAGGGGTAAATCCAAGGGAGAAAATGGAGTTGCGAACAGGGTACAAATAGAGTAACATACTGCACCAAAGCAACCACAAATAATCAGAGTAACAACCGCAGTGAACCGACAAGCAACAAGGGAAAGAATATATGCAGACATATATACACAGGACCAATGAGGGGATGAGGCACAGGTGAGCACAGGAGACCAGGTGAAAGGAATCAACACAGGAGGGAAACTAATGAGAACAGGAAACAACTCCAAATAAGGCGGGAAACGAACAAAGACAGGAAGAACTTCAAAATATAAATGAAACACAGAACACCACTCCAAGGTCATGACAGCTGTTGTGTTTGATATTCATTTTAAGACTTTAGTTATACATGCATTTTGTTAGGCTAAGCATACTATGCTACAAATTGGGTAAATTGTGGTCACTACCAGATGGATAGCCAGCCTATAAATTTTTATGGTAAGCTAGATAATAGCCTAGTAAGATGGTAGGTAGGCTAACATGAGGTAACCCTTTCATTTTCATATTCTTGGAAAGCAATCCATTCGACTGTAAAATCTAACACATTGTTGGTATGATATGCCTAATGGTGTGTGTGCGCACGCACTTCATAACTAGTAACTAGCATGCACTAGGGACCTTCATAATAGCGTGCACTGGGGCCCATCGTAACTACCTTACACCACTACGGCACATCCTTTCTCCATAGTGATACATTTGCATCTGTGATTCACCACCTACACTCTGTATTCACTCTGTATACCTGGCTACCTGTTTCTCCCTAACTTGCTTTCACTCTTTTCCAAATACCGCACACACCCAGGTTCCCCACAGAGGCAGGCGGCAGGCAGGCATGCCCACTGCCAGCCCCTGGCCTCCTCTGAGAGTGGCTGTCGTCACTGCTCTTCTCCCGGGTGATTCTGTGAGACACATCAACACTTTCACACACAATATGATTTTTCACATCAGACCTGTAACCAAGGAAGCAACTGTGTGTGTATGCCCTCACACAAGCACAACTGTGTTTATGTTTGAAAGACAGAGGGAGAGAGAGAGATGAAATAGAGATGCTAATGATCAGTAGCTGGCAGATGGTAGAGTGATGTAGCAAGGACTGGTATTACTGCCCACTTAAACTCATCTGCTGTTACTCCAACCCCCAACACTACTACAATGCTGGACTCAATGCACACTCATCCACAGTCTCTCTCTCTTTCTCTCTCACGCATCCAGAGGCTCTCACTCTCATACACT
Organism: Gadopsis marmoratus; assembly: GCA_036023855.1. NCBI lineage: Eukaryota > Metazoa > Chordata > Actinopteri > Centrarchiformes > Percichthyidae > Gadopsis > Gadopsis marmoratus. The sequence goes on from JAVQJF010116350.1 coordinate 29,406, forward strand.
TTCAGATATATAGGACTCTATGCAAACATCGTTCTGGATTAATAATTGTGAGTGTACACCCTTTTGCTTGTTTCAACAGTATTCTTCCAGTATTATTACAGGATATTTGATATGTCTGTCTTAGGTAAGCGAGAGGACAGTTGTTGTTAGTTACCCATAGAGAGGTCTATTGTCTTGTCATTGCTGATATCACGCTGTCAGGGTAAGGAGTTCAGTGATCGCATCTTTTGTTATGGCAATAAAATGAGTCTCATTTACAGTTTGTTGGTATTGTTGTGCTGAGTAACAGATATGAAAACTGAACCTTTACCTGTGGGGGGGAGCATGCAATGAGGCACCCAGTGTTTTCTGTGTGTGCACATCACATCAGTGTAGTAACTAGGAGAGAGAACTCTGTGTGTGAGCTTGTGTGTGACTTATGATGCCAGCCCAGTTTATGGAATTATGAAGTGTAAACTCAAGGTTTTTATGGAGTCAAACCTACAATTACACCCTCACCTTTTGTGACTGAGGATCTTTGATCAGGTCTACTGCTTCTGTAACCTGATGATGCATTAAAATACCCCTAACATGACCCAGTGCAGTTTATTTTTATCTGACCATCAGCCCGCTAGGAATAGGTTACCCAAACTCCTAAATATCTGCATCAATGAGACACAGAACCCATGGTCTATAATGACAAAAATTATTAAAATCAACCCTTATGATGAAGGGTTGTGATGAAGTATGCATTTTGCTGTACATTTAATTTCCCTGACTAATATTAGACAGCAGCAAATAATTGTTCAATTGTGCAATACTCTAATATATGTTAATCCTCACGTTTGTATATGTTTACACTGATCTTTTAAGTCTCTAATTAAAAACGATGTACAGGGATCTGTTCTCTTAAGTAAGAGGCTGAAAGGTGTGAAAGCTTATTTACTGCTGTGCTACACTGTGGGGACTAGTTAAAGGTGCTGACAGTGGCTCATGCTGGTCCAAATACTGTAACACACACACACACACACACACACACACACACACACACACACGCACACACACACACAAACACAGATGCACACACCATTAGAGAGAGATAGATAGTGCACAGCTGCCCTGTCCCAGAAGAGAGAGAGAGAGAGAGAGAGAGAGAACAAGACCACTCCTTACCTTTCACGTAATTACAAACTAACAACAGGAATTAAAGTAAAAAAATTGTTTTTTTGAGTGATTTTTCATTCAATTTGTTATTCACTGTTACATTATTTACTCAAAGCCACATACACGGTGTCGAATTTAACAAACAGAGCAAATGTCATTATCAGTGTCCCAGCTCCTGCAAAGTTGCAGCCTGCTTTCTGGGAAGCACAAAGTGCTGAATCTCTGTTGAGGCATTATATTTGGGCCAGCTTGAACTGAAAATGCATTGTCTCCTGACATTTAGTCTACATTTTTCCCCTCACATGGTCAGCTATTGCAAAGCCAGAACCATGCACATGGTTTTTGTTTTCTCTGGGCACAGTGCAACAGAATACCTCTCATTGGTATGGTGTAGCTGACCGTTACCACATGGAGGTGAGGTTAAGAGGGGTTAGCATAACTCCTCTGCTACTGCTCAACCAGATCCTCTAAAATTTGAATGTTTTTTTAGGACAAAGGAGCTGAATGTTTCAATATGAAATATACAAAAAAAAAAAACTGTAGCAAGACAAAACAACCTTTGCTTTTGCAAGCTTGGAAGGAACTGTGAGAGATTATTTCAGTCAGGGAAGTTATGTTGGAGCATAGTCTGAATGATGCCATTAATGTCAGCATACTGGTGCTGCACCATAAAGTGAGACTGCTGACAACACCTCTGTTGGAAACTGGAAATATATCTTCCCCCACCATCTATTGTCATCATGTAGGGTTGCAGAAAGCATGGAGTCACTTATTCTATTTCCTCTCATTACATCCTCTTCACACACAGCATTAGGGTCAGTGTGCAGAGGGCTAATTGAGCCTTAGGACAGCTCCCACTGCAGTCTGTCACTGGCATGAACAGCAACTCCTGAGCGGTTGTTATGGTTTCATTATGAATCGTTTGGCATTCCATTTGAATGTTTGCTCGCAGATAAATATTTCTCTCACCAGAGACTCTTTGTTTAGGATCCAGACAGAATAAGTCCTCTGTGAGGAGTCTGCTGTTTAGTCTCTAAAAGAGGTAGACAGAGGAAACCCCAAATACATCTTTGTGGTTTTCTTATATTGTACCTACTACACTATGTTGAGTGTATACCACATAAATTCAGCTAGGAACATGTAACAATTGTATTATGCAAGCTTTCATTTCAACTTTTCTGTTTCCTATGTATGTATAAGTGACTGCTATTATTGACTGCCCTTCTCAAAATATCATTGTGCCATAGTGGGGACTGTTTGAGGGCTGAGACATGGCCAGGTGATTCGGGAGAAGGACACTGGTAAAACATGTTCCACTAGGATGCCTAATCTCTGATTTGGTGAAGATAATACTGTTGTGTGCCAGCAATAAACAGAAAATCAAACAAGAATCTGTATTTTAACACACACGTAAGAGTCAGGAGTGTTCAAAACGGTCATATGAATCCTACTCTTTGGGCCATGATTATTTGCAAACCAATGCTGTGTCAGTATTGATGCTTTTGGTATCAATCTGCCTGACAGGAAGTGCAGACATCATACATGAATGTCCTCATGTCATTTAACTATTTCGCAATCGTAATAAAACACAGGTATTATATTGTAATGGATTTGTCAGTTACTGTTGAAATGCAATCCTCCTTGTAGCTCACATCAATGTGATAATGTATCTTAACTGTGTCTAAATCACTGACCCACTGTCAATTATTATCGCCAAGGTTATCTTGGAAAAACTACCCCCTTCACACCAGCTCAGATTTCCTTCAAGTCATTCCCCAACTAATGGATCTGCCTCAAACTGTTAGCAACATAGTAGTTCCCTTTTGGAGCAGCATTTCATTTTGAAAATAACAGATGTCTTCTATAGTGCAAACATGTGCTTGTGCAAATTGCAGTAAGGTATTTGTTTACTATATTAGCTAAAGTGGAGTTTGCTCAAAGCTCCCGTTGTGTATTTTTTCTTGATTCGCCATCTGCTTCGCCTTCACTACCCCCATCTATTCACGTCATTTCTGCGTTTTTGTATTATTTGCTCCTTGCTTCGAGCTGGACGTTCATTTTAAAATTCCCTCATCGTCTCTACGTCTCTTGTTCCAGTGTTCACCTCTTTTCATCTCAGGCACACACCATCCGCCCCACCCAAAGCCCTCTCGGTGCTGACACAGATGGGTGCCCTGCTAGTACATGCTAGCTGACCCATAAGGTGAACCCCTCTGCCCCACCGGACACTTTTGTTTGCAAACTGTGACAAAGTATCAGATTTACCCTTTTCTCTAGGTGCAGGCAGCGTGGAGGAACAGGGGATCTGGGCATGTTCCTCCACATTACCTAGCACACCCCCATTACACCCTATGGTGCACACATTCACTGATACATAGACATGCCTGTGCATGCTCTCTCTCTCTCTCATGCACGCACACACACACACACACACACGCACACACCAAACATACATTCCAGGAAAACCCGAGTAAGTGAAACCCTCTGTGGTTAGACTGCTGTTCTGAATAAAAGTCTATGTCATTGAAGGACAAAGCCCTTTTAAATTAACTTAAATGATTATTTGGCATTTGCTAAAGTTGCTCCAAGGCACAGACACACACACACACACACACACACACACACACTAATTAGTTAAATGAGTCATTAATTTTGGCAGAATGTTATTAAGATAAAGTTAATGAAGGTAAGACTAATTAAGACATGATAAATCGACATGTCTGTTACACCTATTAACACATTATCTACTGCTTCTCTGTTATCACACTTATCTGCTTTTACTGCAGAATGCCGCCTGGAAATGAGACATTAAAGTGTCATCCAACTGGTTTATCTTAGAGATTGACAATAGCAGGGACTTTGGGGAAAGTTAGTTTTCTTTAGCATGCCTCAGAACTTTTAAAGATCATCATTATTTTTATTCTGTAACAGTGTCTTACAGGCCTGCAGAAAACAGTAGTGTGCAGATTGTTGCTTTAGCTACATAATATATTGCCAAAAAAAACTGCTGGAACTGCTGCTGCCAGAACACAACACAGAGGTCCAAAACGCTTAGAATTCCCGCTCAAGAGGGATGTACCTGAGCGAGCACGAGCGATGAGGTGATCCATAAACTAGCAGTTAGTGCTGTCCGTTATTGGGGAAAACACTGTCTATCTATATCTGTATCTATTTAATATAGATATTGAGATAAAGGTAAGAATAGATATGGGTAGGTTTAAGTAAAATGTGTAATTGTTTATGTTTAAGCTAATGTTAGCGATAGCTGGGGTAAGTTATGAGTTTTGTGCAGCTAATGTTGCAGTTCCCAGTTATTAATAAACATTGTGGGATTAAACCTGTCATAGTGTATCCTGAGCTGCTACCTTCACTAATATACTGAAATAAATAGCTGGTAAGTAGCTTCTTACATAGATAGCTAAGCTGACCAACATGTCCTTATTCACTCTGAATTGATTATCTTTTTGCATTTAGCGTTTAATGCTCTGCATTCTTCCTTGCTGTACTTGGTGCTATAATTAACAATTATAGGATAAAGCCGTGTTCAGACCTCTTATTTGATCAACTTCTTATTCCTTTTATTCAGACTACTGCATTGGCACAATGTTGAGGTCTTATGCACATGCCTCCATTAGAAAAAAAGTTGAACCTGGCTCAACGTTTCTTCCAACACAATGCATACTTTATTTGTATTTCATTTTTTCAGTACCAGCAGTTAGGCCAATTGAGTGCAATTATGTGGTAAATAGGACATGGTCAAATGATAATATTTTTCCACCTGTGTGACAGCGAAAAGATGCCTTAAATAAACACTGTAGACAGCAGAGCCTGAGGGTAGTTCTTTTCCCTCTGTCTTGTTTAGGAAGAGAAGGTGACAGACGCAGAGCAGAGTGTTATAATGAGCCTGATGTCCTGAGGTGAGTTTCATATTGTTTTGAGAAGACTCTCTGAGTGTGCCATTAATCCCTGCTCCTCCCCCTTATATTGGTGACCTTCCTCCCTATGGAGTGCAGGGTGAAGGGGTGGGGCAGTTATGATAAGCTTGTCTGTGCTTGTGTGAGTGACAGCAGTCAAAAGGTCACTTAGGTTTCCAAAAGCTCCATAATACCTCAGATTCCAGTCAAATAAAAGTCAGTCAGTGTTAGCAAAGACAAAAGGAACGCGAATAGAAGCATCGTGTGAAGGCTGTGGCATGAAAACATATTACAAAATCATAAATATAAGTGAGTGTTTGTGTTTGTTCATAACATTATTATTGTTCTGTGGTTTAATATAGTCTTTTGTATCCCATGAGCTATGCTTTTGACGTAATATTGAGTTGGAGTTGAGCAGTGTCTTCTCATTTACTGCTAACTCCAACACAACACAATTATGCAGCAGCATGGCAGACTACATACCCCAGAGAGTGAGAGGGCCAAGCATGATAATACACTGCTGCAGGTTTGGTTAATTACTCAATTTAACAATGTAGCTAACATTGTGTTCTAAATTATGCTTTGTTACATATTCAGAGTGGTGAAGTTCAGTGTGTCCCCTTTCCACTCAATTTGATTGTTTAAAACAAACAAGGCAAAATATTCAGTAGTGGTGCGAGATTTGGCACTGGGCTAGTTTGTAATGCATCTACAAAAGAAAACATATCACTAACACTGGTGAGACTGCTATCGTTTATACAGAGTGGTTATTCACATACAGATGGCTTCATAGCTACAGTATGTAGTGGAAACTTGAAACAGGGAACACTGTGCAGAACTCGATTAGAAAACTAAGCCCTCATTAGCAATCATTTAAACCCATGTTTACAACAATCAGAGTGGTTATATTCAATGGATCAACCATAATGATGAAAACAAAATGGAACATTTATACAATGTTTTACAATTGGCCGGACACATGAAAGATGTGGTATGATTGGAGATGGCAAGTTGGGCACTCTAACTCTGTGTGATCATGGGCAGTGGGGCAGAGCCAGTGAACACAGAGGCCAAGGGGGCACGGGCAGATATAAAAATGACTGCCTGTCGGGCTGGTTCCTGCTGAGTTCCTTTGATTGTGTTTGTATGAAATCAGTAGCATTACCAGAATGTGGCTTCTTCTTCGTTCACCCATGGGTCACTTAAGACTATACATCCATGGGCGCCATGATGAGGCACCCAAGCAGAAGAACATGAGGCTTAGATGCAAATGAGATAAAGGGGTTAGGGAAAGGAAGGGTGGTTAAATGAGATTTTAGACTTGGAGAGCAGTGGCTGTGTTGTGTTTGATGCCTTGGCAGAGACTGGTGCCTGACTAATGTGGCGTGATACACTGGGAACTGAAAGCAGGGCCAAAGGTTCCTTCCTGGGCATGGGTTTCTGGGTTGGAGCTTCTGCTTAATTGGACAGCTGGACCATTTTCCCCATATATTTCCACAAAAGAGGATGCTGTGAGCGTCTCTTCTCTTCCCTTCTCTAATGATTTCTGCACTCCTCTTTGCTCTTCTTTGCTTGCCCAATATTGACATTACTTCAGCGTGGAGAGCTTGCTATCAGAGCTGCAATCAGAGATTGAGAGATGGATATGGTAACAGGTAACAGGCTTTCTCACTCGACCATGACAAGACCAGCAGTTATTGATACTTTAGCTAAGGGGGTCATACAATAACACCCCCTTCTCTTTCTGCAGCTTGTAGGGGCTCTCCCTAACTAATTTGGAGCAGAAACTCTTCGTTGTCAGTGCCTTATATTAACTTACAGGAATGCAGCTTTCAACTCACGAGTGAAACCAAACACACTTTTCTTTCATGATGACTTGTTTTTGTCTGCAGGGCACTCATTCTGATAAATGCTTTTTATGTGACATGATATTTGATCCATTGAAAACACGTTTGTACGTGAAGTGTTTACATCAATAAAATATTAGGGTCATTGCAAGGCTGTGAGAGAGAAAGTGGCGACAGCGCACCTTCATTGGTTGTGGTGAGTCAATTTCCAAATGGAACATTAATCCTAAATGCTAGTTGCCAAAGGTTATTTACGAGCTGGACGTTAAAAATCTTGTTAAAATCATATTGCTGCACCTGGCAGACTGCAGCAGAAGGCAAAGCACGAGTGTCTGAAGACATACATGTGGATGAAGGAAACTACAGCAGGACAGAGGTGGAATGAAGGGTGGCGTTGTTAGTCTTACATGAAAAAATTCAAAAGATTCATTTTAGTGAAAAATATATACCAGTACTCTTTTATTCTTAAAAAAATGTAGATGGGAATGTACCATGGCAAATTTAGAGGGAACACCTGGGCTGACTAGGCAGGATGAAAGACGTGTTGTGTCACATTTCTACTCCGTGTCCACCAATAAGTTAAAATGAGGTGCAATTTCCTCTTGACTAATTAGTGTGGAATTGGTGCTGTTTTATCAACCTCCCTGGGGCCTCGGTGAAGTGAGCTTCTAGCTGGAGCTACAGAATGCTGGAAGTGGTCTGGATGAGTATAGACAGACACAGGCAAGGCAGGGGCAGAGAGGTGTGAACAAGAAAGAGAGGTGCGACAGAAGACGTCAACCAGAGGCTGCTGTCTGTTGGTTTTATATGGGACAATGTGGGCTGAAAACACAAACCCTTTCTTTGGTCTCATTGCTGTCAAAGCAGCAACTCATAATGCCCTGAAAAATATGCTTCTCACTTCAGGCAATGTTAAGAGCATGGATGGAGCCTTCGAGTCATGCAGCAGGCCAATAGTGACCCTCCTGTTCACCTGTAGACACAGATTATTCCCTTTCCTCAAAAACATCAAGTAATGAATGATCCTGTCCTAAAGTTCTTCAGTTTTTTTGCTACACACGGTTTATCCTTCCTCTGACGCTTTTACCTCCTGCCATCTTATGTGGCCCTCAGTGATTTAGAGTAGGCAGATTGTATTCAGTTAAGACCAAACAGTCCAAGGCTGAATGGGGATTATTGGGTTTATGTCAGAGTCAAGGTTCTGATTGAAGGTATAAATCTTGTTGGAAAGATGGACGCTCAGGGATGTCTTCTGTTTGACCTCAGCTTAACACCAGAAGCCCCATTAAAACAGACGCCCCATATCGATCGATCAAACCCCTCCTTCCACCAGACTCCCCTGCTATTGACAAGGTCAGTTAATCCGTCATTAAATGTCAGAACACACAACGTTTATAGGCTCAACTGATGTTGTTGATGTGCACATTCAGGGGGCAGCTGTGGCAAGCTAGGAAATTTTGAATAAAATGCACAAAGGTGCATTACAAGGACATTCAACATGTATACTCTTTGGGAAGAACAGAAAGCAAGGTAGACACTACAGCATAAACACTTAATTAAAATTAAGTCTGTAGTTTAGTCTGTAGTAATGTTCTTATCATCAAAGCTTAACTGGTATTCATGTAAACAAATATATGTCAATAAAAGTATGCGACTTCGACTGCAATTCATAGCCCGGTTGAATTGGTTTACCATGAGCAAACAGTTTATGGTTACTTAACCTTACCAAACCTTAACCATAGAGGTGGCATATCTGAAATGCTCATATGAATCATAGTCATACAGATCATTTTGAAGGGAACAGATGATCACTGTCATCCTGCTGATTGTAAGTAACTGTCAGTAACTATTCTGATGATTATATATCACTGCAGAGGTTTTGCTGGTGATTTTCATTCTGTTCATCTTCTTCTGAGGGATAGTGTTTTCAGACAACTGGAGTTACAGGCTTAGAGGTTAGGCTTAACCCAGAGTGGCACATGCTCTTAGCTGACCCCCTTCTCTTCTGATCAAAGACTCAGCAGGGGTATAATCCCAAGTCTTCAGTATTGGTTTTTAATGAAGTCTAACCTTTAACCCCCAATAAACCCCAGCATACCATGACAATAGTCAATGAGTGGTGACTGAGTTTGGCTGTCATGTTGGCTGTTGTGTAAAATTACAGTCAGAGAGAGAAACTAGCTTCCTTTTAACAGCCACATTTTTGTTCCTCATGGAGCAAAACCATTGGAAAGTACTGAATGTTGATTATTATTTCTAGACTCTGTATGGGTTGGCAGAGACAGGTAAGCAGGGAAAGATGCCTCTGTGTATCAGCATGTTGGAAAGTCTTGAAACTGGGGAAACAGTAGCTGCTGTGTGTCTGTCTAGCTGCTATGCCATTGGCACTTCCCGCAACGAGGGGAAATGAAGAGGTTTGAGTCGGTCACACGTTTGCATAAAAGAGGTTATTGTTATGTCTACTTCCATAAGGTATGCCATTACATTCTGGGCTGTGGTTTAGTGCTTTATGGTTCTTTCTCTCTCTCGCTCTCTTTCCCAACCTTTTCTTCCTCACACCTTGTGCAACATAGGGCTTGCAGTGTAAACCACCAGGAGTGTGACAGCGAGACAGAAAGTGAAGTGTATGGTCATGTCAGTTCAGTTTGTTATAGCGTGAAGGAACTGAGCTGTGTGATGTCTAGACCGCTGCCACTCTGAGCTGAGTCAATAAACAGCATCAGTGATGAGTTTCAGCTTGTCTGTCTCCACCACCACACATGCACACATAAAATATACAATTTATGTGACAGATGTTGGATTATGTGATTGAGTAAAACAGCCTAAACAACATAAGTTTTCCTAGAAAGGAAGTATTTTTTTGCGTGCCGTCAGGGTCAGCACAGATAATCATCGGCAAGCCATTCTGTAAGAGGAATAGTTTACAGGCGTCAAACTCAGTTTATGAAAAGGTCCTACAGGATTGTAAAGCACGTGTGATGGTTTCTGTCTAAGGAAGCAATAGCACTAATATTATTCTCCAGTTAATGCATTAATAGATAGCTAAGGCAGAAATGGCCCATTACTTAGGCTGCACTGTATGTCTGGTTTGTATCTCCCAACCGTAAAAGCTCAGTTGGGACAAATACAGTTTAGAACAGAAGCTGACTCACCATGATAGCAAATCGCTATAAAGGGAACACCTCCCAAAGCCTAAGCATGGAAAAGACTGTCAAGGAAATTAAACGGGTCTGCCAAGTGGTGCTGCACAACATCACCAAGGGATGTGGAACCACAAGTGGAAAGGTTTTGGTGTTGGAGCGCCTCTGCCAATCTCCAAATATCATTAGCCTACTTTATCTGGTTGTCGTTAAACAATACCAGCTCACGGGGCAGTGTACTGCAGCTGACCCCGCACTCTCACCTCCAAGAAGGAAGGCAAACAAAAAGTATTGCATTACATTAACAGTGTGGGGCGTTTAGGTTTTTCATGAATTCATCAAAAATTCACAAATGTCATATTATCTTCATAAATCACACGTCCCACTCACGTTTTCCACATGGTGTCTTCTCTAATGCAAACACAGAGTGAATAAAGATGTCTTATTTAACACACCAATATGTCTTGAATAACTTGAAAAGGTTTCTGCTGATTATTTTCCACACTGTGACTTTATTTCTAGCAGTATGTGACAGAGAAAGATGCTGCCACAGCCCCTGTCCTTGTTCGTGTAATCTGTGGGTGGCTACATGTGAGACATAGGCTGGGTGTTTTTGTAGCTCCCTGTGGAGGTGAGAAAGCAGGTAGCCTGAAGGTTGAAATATTGATGGATGATGTTAAATTCATGTGGCTGGTGAAAGAGTGAAACAGGATCGAAAACAGGATCTGTGTCTTCTGACCTTAATGTTAATGCCCATCTGTGGCAAACTGGTATTGTACTCTATAGAAGAGATGTTAAATGTATGAAATAAAAAGAGTTGGCATTGTTAACATGTAGTAAAATTTGAGAACGCTGTATGATTATGATCCAGATTTTAATGTGCTTACAGAATGTATGTTTTCCCTGCATCGTCATATGAATATGCACGCACTTAGCTTTGACGTAGTGGATGTTCTGGTTGCCACAATAAGGGTGTGGTTCCTTTGGTGTTGCCCTGTTCTTAGTAATTTATTCATAGCTCTGAGGTTTTTGCTGTATTCTTCATCAATTTTTCATCCTGAAAGAGTAAATCACCAACGTCATGTGGAGTATTCAGTCATGAATACTGCATGGCATACTCTGACTATTTATGCCATACTCTCATGAGTCTGCTTACATCGAAGAGTTGGAGTGGAATATATTTTTTGTGCACTTTGTTTGATGACAGCTATGACAGATGCGATCAAGTATGATTTTACTCTGTCCCAACTAGTGTTCTGAATAGCAGTACTAGTGTTCAGCAGTGCTTGGATTTGATATGTTTTTCTTGTATTGTCTCCCAAATGCCCCTGGAGAAGTTGGTGAGGGCTTGATCTGAACCCAGTAGCTCCCAAGGTGAAGAAAGGTCTTCCCTTTTTACTTCATACCAGGACCTGCCACTCACACAGCTGGCTTCCATCACTGCATGTTTGTGTGTGCGTTTTATGCCCATAACAACCACAATGCCAATATATCGGTCCTGTCATAGGCAGCAACCCAATATCCATGTCAATGGAGCAAACTGCGTCACTGCATCATATATCTCATCGTGTGTGGGGCATGGGAATAAAATGTCATACAATGGTATTTAAATTCTCTCATGGTAATTTATTCCACTCAGAGGAACTGAAGGCAGATGGAACATGAATACCTTGACGAATCATTTCTCTAAAACCATTCTAAAAGGCTATTTCATACTTGATGCTGTAATATATATTTTTATTTTTTTCACTCAGTGCTGCCGGTTCCAATCACTCAATGCTGCATGTTGTGAAGCTAATCTTAACTACAGCTGGGTGGGTGGATGCAGGGGTGAACTATGCAGGCTGGTATTGTAAAGAGTAGGAGGGCGGCAAATTTGGTTAATTTGCTTGTCTTGGGCTTTTAGGTTCATTTTGCTGAGCCAAATCCTCTCATTTAGGGGATTATGTTCCCAGGGTTGCGGAGTGTAGGTGGAGGTCAGACAGGAAGAAACAGGGAAAAGGAAGAATGGAGAAAGTGATGGAAAGAGTTTTTGATGTGGGCTATAGGTGCAGAGGGATGGAGAGACATGGCAGCAGATGGGGGTTAATGTATGTACTGGTGTGGAGTGGGGGGAGGTGATGCTCAGAGAGAGGCAAAAGAGGAAAGCAGCTTGTGTGTGGAAACATCTGAGGAATGGGGGTGTACTTGTGTGGATAGGAGGTGTGGTGAGGTGGGGAGAGTATTGTTTAAGGAGGGCTGAGTGAATTCTGATGGGGGGGGCTCTAACTTTCAAAGGGTATCGACAGATCTCCTCCACTGCTGTTCCTACTCCCAAGCCCTCATCAGCCCCACTTCCAAATATACCATGCCCCTCCACAAGTTAAAGAAGTCCCCCTCCTCTACCACACAAACATTTGAGTTGATGAACTCTGAAATGGTCAGAGTACTCCGGGCCCTCTGTCTTGGTGAATACAAGAGTTTAGACCATGAGACTGAATTGGTGCTTCAGAAAGGGGCATTCTCCTTGAAACACACAACTCCCCTTGGTCTCTGTAAAAACCTGTACATAGTTAAGGACGTGTCCCTCTTTTTAATGGACCAATGTTTTTCAATGTATTTGTGAACCATTGGCTGAGAGGAGAGAGGATACTATTCTACAAATTTACGCTGTTAAGATGAAGAAAATGTTGCATCTGCAAGGTAACACATACAGGAAACTTAATTCCAGGCTATCCAGAAATAAGGAACTGAGGGTTAATAAAGAGCAAGGTCAAAGCCAACAAATGAAAAAGATCTAGAGAGAAATTCAGGGAGAGTTTGCAGAATGGATGAGTTACAATAAGATGTGAATTGAGAGGGTTCAGTGGATAAGTGGAGAACTCTTGAGGTGGCGACTCTGAGTACCTCCCCTATGTCAGGAACTGGAACATTCTCACCATGGTGTTTTTTGTCTTTGAGGAGGGGCCAGGAGGATTTGACTGCCAATTTTCAAGTCTGCATGTGCATTTTTGATGGGAATCAAACAGAATCAGATATGATAGTACCTCAACTAAGATCTTAGGTGGCATTAACAACAAACAAACACAGACCCTGAGGTATTTTATTGTCAAGCGTGAGACACTCATACACACACAAATCCCGAAGAAATTTGTCCTGGGATTTAACCCATCCCATCCTTCCTCCTGAGGACAGCCTCGATATGGCAAACTGAATGGCCTGGAATCGAACCCAAGACCTTCTTGCTGTGAGGCAGCAGTGCCGAGCCATTATTGATGAGCAATGATGAGACATGAGCTATAGTCACTGTTATCCACTTAACACTTGAACATAAAATGCATGAAAACACTTTGCAGTCATCAACATTCAAGGAGTATGGCCAGTAGAAGTGTGGGGTAACATTCTCAAGTGGGCCATTCACTCCTAATTCACCTCAAACAGTCGCTCAGTCGCTTAGTTATGGCAGATTGTGTTACATGATCCTTGGAATAATGCACTGGCACCTCAACACTGCCAATGCCACATAGCCAAGAAAGGGATCTGTCTGTTCCAGCCCTTAATCCAGTCTGTTTGGGAAGCAGAGACTGTAGCGTGACACTTGTTCCTCATAGTCCCCAGTGTTCTCCCTGGAACCTCCCAGCGCCGGTTTATATTAGCATAACCGTGAGGCCCGTCCAGTCACTATGGGATTAGTTCAGCTCTCCTCCCTCTGTCTGATGCCTCTTTATCCAGATGGATAGAGCCAGCTAGAGGTCTTAACCACACCATTGCCACTAAAGTCATTATCATTCACCACCAGAAGGAATCGGCTCACTGAGGGTCTGCTGTTCAGAGTGAGATTGACATCTCATTTGGGATGGTGTAAGAGAAAAGACAGGGACCTCCCCTTCAGACTATGATGGAGTAGCCAATCAATCTGCCTTAATGCTTAAGTGACTATTTAAGATTGTTAATCGGGTTTTGTAATGTTTTTTTGTATAGTCTCATCGTTGTCTTCCAGCAGAGAAAAACTATAATTCTTAATGTATTCAATGATATTCTTTCCTGATACATTAAATAACAGTAAACTAAAAGTATTGGGCTTTTAGCCACATAACTCATTTGAACTGACTCAAGAGCATAATGCATTTCAGGGCAAGTGAGATAATAAATTATGTATAACTTAATTTATGATACAGTTGGTCTTGGACCAATAGGAAATATATCATTTTGAAATGGATTGCTTCAGGTCTTCAGAAAAAACAGGATATAGGAACACACAGTGCAAAAAGGAAACAACAGTGGAGATTCAGCTGACATAAAAAAACATTTCTCAGAGCATTTTCTAATAATACCTGCATATTGCATAGAAACTGCAAAAATGCATTAAATAATTGGAAAAACATAGTGTGCACAATGAAGGATACAGGCATGGAAAACTGGGAGACAAAGATGATTATCTTCAAGTTAAATAGGAACACAGAAAATCTCAATATAAAACAATAAACAATATAATGGACAGATTTGAAACAAATTCAGTGTACTTGACACCTTGTGGGACAAGGGCTCTTATGTTTCTTTGGATGTTCCTCTGCTTTGTTAATTGTTTGTAAAAGTAGCAAACAATTATTCTTTTTTGAGATTCTCATGTATACTGAATAATAAAATCTGATTTTCTTACTAAGAATGAGCTTCCCCAGAATGTTTTGCTGTGTTTTCCTGTTTTCATACTCTTTCTAACCTCTTGCCTTGCCCTAACCTTTCCTCTCCTACTACTTTTCTTTTCTCTCATGCTTTCTATGCTCTCTCTCACCATTTCTCCCTCCTACACTGCACACTCTTCTTCTTCTCTCTCTCTCTCTCTCTCTCTCTCTCTCTCTCTCTCTCTCTCTCTCTCTCACTCTGACTATGCTGTCTGCCTCAGCTGTTCTCAGTTGCACTGTGTGCCTTGTGCTGTGGGGACAGGGCAGAGCTGCACTGAGTGGTGGGGCTGAACTAGTCCCGAGCAGTGTGAAGTAGAGAGCGAGGTAGACAGAAAAACAGAGTGAAAGGGGGTGAGAGAGAAAGAGTCAGTGCAGATTGTGCTTACCAAGCAGACTGGATTAACAGCTGAAACAAACTGGACCTGTTTTTCTCTCTTTAGCTGAAGCCAGAGACTCAGCGATAACGTGGATGGCTGTTTAGACAGAGCTGCATGCTGGTTAGGTATCAGGACAGAAAACTAAGGCAGTCGTACCCAAACCCTCTCACTCTTCCACAATTTAGTATGGTGAAGATCTCTTTGTGCTTAGTTTGGTTAAGTTCGCCTTGGACTTACTGGTTTGGCAGATTCACTAGCAGTGACATTGACCCATAACCCCAACTCTGCTTTGCAGGTTCTGTCTCCCTTGGAGTTGGACTCTATTTTGGCTTTTAACCCCTGGAACAGGAAAGGGTTTTTGATTTGGCAGTAGAAGAGACCTGCTGAGAACCAGTCTGGACTGACCTACCAGCATTTATTCATAATCATTGGACAGGAACATTATTCCAACCGGCATTTCTTCTACTACACCAGATCTGAGACTGACCGCACTGGAGGCGTGTATTTAAAGGACCTCTCTGGCCTATATTGCCCCAGGACCATGGGCTCTCTCTGGGGTAGGATCATGCTGCTGTGTGGGGTGGTTCTGCTCAGGACGGAGGGCAGCGGAGCCCAACAGACCAAGAACAACGTCCCTCGGCTAAAACTCTCCTATAAAGGTGAGTTCCTTGCATTTGTATTGTCTGTCATAAATAATAAAACTCCTAATGATTAAGTGCTTCACTAGTTTGTCTAAGGTAGAGCCCAGGTCCTAGAGTCTTGCCTCTTGATCATGTAGATTAAAATGATTATTAGAAAAGCAATGTCTATAGAAGTTGTAGTGACCGTGACATCCTATATGTTTCTGTCAGGCAGAGAGATGCTTTTCATTCTGAAAGCCTGTAAAAATACCAGCAAAGTAAACTGAGTTGAAACAAGTAGATTCTTTAAAAAGCTTGTTGAGCTTTAGGGCTTTCAAGGTGTATGCTCTGGTTGTGTGATGGAAAATAATGCATATAATGTGGATTTCAGTCAGGTAGTTTTTTTCATTTTTGAAAATGAAAACTGTTATATATGGTGTTAGATCATCTGCATGTCTCAAGTTCCCATTTAATCTTTATTCAGTCATGCAGATAACTCTTCCAAATATAGTATTTATGTTTCATTATATTGAGTTTATGTGGAATAAAGCAAAAACATGTAGTTCTCATGGAAACCTTGTAGCAGTGTTACAAAATAGAAAGTACTAAATGAGTTTAGTAAATCAACTGGGACTAATAAATAGGAATTAATAATAATTAATAATTCACTATCTATACTGTTATGCTATGAAGAGAGCTGTTTAGTGGTATTTAGGTTAGTAACTTCACTTGCCAAATCAGAAGAAGTGCTCCTGTCTAACTGTTAATTACAGAAGTCTGTGTCTGATGCACTCTCTCTTCCTGTGTCTCTGCCCCTGTTTGGATCAACTGCTGTTGTCAGTTTTGCAATGAAAAGTGGTGCCAGACATGGACTCCCTGGCAGATGAGTGCCATTTATCCCTCCCTCCCTTTCTGTTTTATTCCTCGATGTCACTTTTCCGCTCCGTTCTTTCCTGCATGGTAATTATACTCAGGATGAATGGTGCAGGTCTGTTTCAGCAGATGGCTTTGCCAAAGAGAAATTTTTCTCTCGCTCAGCACTGGGAGATCCATAATTATACACACAAGCATGTACATACACACACACCCGAGTGCACACACACACACGCACATAAATACATGGCCATCTGTAGATCGCTAATGATACCTGTGAGCGTATCAGTCATTTAAAACAACATGCTGTCAGTTTGGTGAAACACGCCCATGCAGTGATATCTCTATTAGAAGTCAGGTAGCAGCCTGGCCAGCTTGGTTATTTGGCTGTCATCATATTAAATATTTCCATTAGACCTCATTCGCATTTTGGCTGGTGGGCACAATATTTGGCACCATCCCTGGCTGAGGAGTTCTAGCCAGAGGGTAGTGGGCAGGTATAATTTTTGTGCCTGCAACATTGTGGCAATATTATTCATATAATACTGTTGAATTTCATCAAACATTATTCATTGTAGGTCCCATTAGGCAAGTGACATGAGATTATTGCATTATGAATCATTTATATCATCGTATCAATTATTTATTACCCCTGTGACAGGTGAGGCAGGCTCAGATTTACTCATGGAATGAAGGAAATCAGATTACTCTCTGTGGTGATTCATAGAATAGTACCTGCCCAGACAGCCTGAGAAGCTGTTCGGTCCTGAGCAAGGAACATCTGATGAGTGACACATGGGGCTGTCAGGTGAAGGAACTCTGACCCCTGCAGGTCACTGGGAATACTGGGAAAAATGTGCGCTTGTCCAAATTGATGTGTTCTGTGTGGGTGCAGGCATCCACGCACTTCCACATGTTCTTTATGAGTGACTCTGCTGAAGACTTCACTCATAAGAACGCTGCAGGGAAGTGTTTATCTCGAAAGCGTGAACCCGAGCAGCAGCCTGCTCCCCCGCAGTACGAGTCCCTCAATGAACGCAGTTAGGTTCTCTCAAGCATACACCAAGCACCACACACACACATCCCCTACCTCCCCGCTGAACCCCAGGAGATTCCAACAGATCTTTGAAAGCGTGGGTCGAGGGGCAGAAGGGCAGTGGAGTAGGGGGAAAGATAACAATGGTACCCCATGGCTACCTAAACATGAGCTAAGGTCCAACTGTATCAACAACCAAGTGACTGGGTGATGATGAGGTAGTGGGAGGCCATGGATTTACAGTGCACCGCAGAATCATAAATGGAGGCACTTCACACGTGTTATACGTTGACATGAATTGATATGAGATAGATTCACACCCCCAGGGTAAATGGATCCTCTGAGGCGTAAACAGAGATCCATATGAATTGCAGGTTTATGGGCCACAAGAAGTAGAGCGCATGTTGTTTACTGTCCAGGGAAGGGAAGAGAGGGTACTTTACTTTTATAGGATGTGGGTGTACTGCCAAAAGTACTCCTTCTCCTTCGACCTGTCCACCCCTTTCCTGAGCAGAGCCAAGGGCCTGCACGCAAGCGCATACACATATCCACACACACACACACGCACACACACACACACACACACACACACACACACAAATACATTCACAGCAGCGAACGAAATCCATTCTCTTGAATTCCAAGGAGGAAAAGAGCCAAGAAATCTGAAACTGCAATACAAACCCTTTTGGTTTCAGTGTTCTCAACATTTTTCTTAGTAGTCATACATTCAGCTGTTTTTGTTTTTGTGTTATTCTTATTCTCATTGTGTTGTGAATTGGCTTTTAATTCGAGTTGGAGACTGGAGAAGTTCTCTTAAAGACTTTTAATCCATAAGCACGTTAAGAATCTTCAGAGCGGAGTTGGGTTTCTTGTGGTGTGTACAGTACAACTCTGCATGGCCATGGGAAGGTATCCTATACACTGTTGTGATAGGCTTTCTGAATAGTCTGTTGCCATTCAACTGGAGGCATGTTCAAGATTTATTTTACAGTGTTCAGTTTTTGTTTGACTTATTTCTCCAGGAGCTCTAAGGGAAAATATTTGTAGTCATTTGACTTAGTCATCCGGTTCTCTGAAGAACGAATTCATTTCGTTTGAATGTGCCTGCTTACATAATATCCAGTGCCCATGGCTATTGGCTGACAAGCAGGCATAGTGTCATGTAGGGCTGGAAAATATAGTTGAAATTAATATCACCGCATTTATAAGAACATTTTCCAATAGCAATACAAATCACAATATGGGAAATGGATTAAAAATCACATTTAAAATAATCAAACTACAATGCAGTGATCTTTGTTCCACTATGATACATCAGACAATGACTGTGGTAAAGACAATCTCCATCAACTACTGTTGTTAGGTTATAACTACAATTAGCATGGGATTATTTATTTTGACAATAACAGAGTAGGACCATGTCATCCCAACATGATGATACATGACAATATTGAATTATTGCCTAATTGCTAGATATGAAACTCAGTAACTTTATTGCCTGAAAAAGACAAAAACATATGAGTACGCCCTTTCACTCATAACTAAAGCAATCAACTTAAACCTCAAACCAGGCAAATTTCAGAGAGAGGTGTTTTCTTGCATTTCTGCTTGACACTGAACAAATTGCTTGACTGATGAAGCTGTGTGGTGTTTTCCCTCAGGCATGGATGAGTCACTGACTGTATACACTTGCAGTAACACAGTGATATGTTTGTGTTTTGTCAATGGGCAACCATGCACTCAGTCCTGAGAACGATGAACGTCAGTGAAGCTACTGAACCATCAGCCTTCCCATACACAGAGCAGCCACACGTGCGTTATTGTTGTGCGTTTTTGCATTTTCTTAGGAGGCACTTAGATAACACTCCTCATGCCCTCCAGTCGAGAAAGAGAGAAAGACGGAGAGAATGTAGGCTAAAAGAGTTTATTTTTATCAGTCTCACATGGGACTGTTGATTCTTTGCATCCACAACATCTGCCCCCTTATTTCTCTCTCACTCTGTCTCTTTCACTCTCACTTTCCATTTTTCCCTCTCGCTTTTCTGCTCTCTGTCCCTACTGCATATAGGAGTGGTGAGGGGGGGGGGGGGGCGGGAGGTTAGTTGGCAAAATTGTTTTTTTATTCAAATAAACGGGGGGAGGAAAAGGACATGAAAGAGAAAGTAGGAAAAAACAGCTGGTAAAAAGTGACATTTGCAGGATTTGTGACAGGCCTACAGTTACAGGGTAAAAGAGAAAATTTGGAAAATATGGCAGGGCAGCAGCTGACACCTGTTACAGGCCACACATTTGTCTGTCCACCTGTCCTTCTGTCTTCTGTTCGTCTGTGTGAAAGTGTCTGTATCTCTTTTAATACTGCTGAGCATGTTTTATGTAGCACAACATCACAGACAGGCTTTAAAAAAGAAAGTAATATTAAAAGTATTATTTCTGTAAAACCTTTGTTACGGTGCTTGCAGTGTATCCAAACCAGTTTGCTGGGAAAACGTTGGTTTTTGGTTTGAAGTTGCAGGAGAAAATCAGGTGTTTGTTTATCCATGCATAGGGTGTCAACCTATTGTATATTTAACCAGAGGGGACACCAGTTGAGACATGTATAGGCTACTACCTCTGGCGTGGCTTGGAAACATCCTGTTTCTTTCCAATAACACACATCACCACATGCTCCATAAACACAGATCCACACACAATGCCCATAGAGTATCTGTTTCTGGATGAATAGCTTTTAATAACTTAGCAGTAGTCTCTGTTGAATGGTCGGTTGCCATGGACACTACTCCCATAGACAATTTTCAGAAACCAGATGTGTGTATGTGTGGTGGGTGGATGTACCGATGCTGTTCGCCATTCTCTCACACGGGGGATGTAGTTTGAGGGGAAGTAAAGTGTAGGGTTATGTCTGTGTCTGCGCAGTTTCCCTACAGCTCCTTGACACCTTGCTGTTTAGAAAATCATGTATCATTTTGTGGGCAATTACTTATTTCCTTTAGATAAACAGATTCTATTCTAATTACGCTGAGAAACAGTTTGTGTTGTTAGCGCTTTATTTTAAGGAGCAGAAGGGATCTTTCCTTTTTGTTTTTTCCAGGTGACTGATCAATGTACAATCCTGTGTGAATGTGGCTATACTTATTTTGCTGCGTGTCAGGTAGTAGGAAGGAATTTGCTACATTAAACTAAAAGTAGTTCTTAGTTTTATGGAGCAAATGAACTATATGTGGAGGATGGCTTCTCTCTGTCTTCGTCTTTCTGTCCCACACACAAACGCAGCCTTGGCGCAGGTGAAACAGGGTCAGGGGTAGCAGGTTTGTCAGTGAAGGGCTTACCGTGGATCCACTAATGATTGATCACTAAGGCTACAGAGGAACGTAAATCTGGGACACAGCATTGGACTGGGCTAAGCAACACTTTTACACAACTTTTTATGACCTTGAGCTTCTTTCCATTCTTAAGACAGTGGCTGTGTTATGAGCAGCCCAATGATTCCTTTTTAAAATTAAATTACTAATATTTAAGGATAATTTGTACGCAATATCATATAAATAGAGTTTTCTACTGTAACATAAAGGACACAGAAAGACACTTCATACAGCTGTATTCTGTAAATACCTTTAAGCATTTATTGAGTCATAATGTAAAATGGGGAAGGTATTCATGGACAAAACTGCTGAGGCTTGCAATGCTACCGTATGTCTTAACCAGCTTCTGGGGTTGGAACCAGTCCCATTTTTATTATACATTAGACTAGATTTGTTCTTTATGACGTCAATAATACTTTCAAATCCTCATGGGCTTATTATTAAGTCAGGTTTTGGAGTGAGGAGTCAGAGACCCTGAATAATAAGTCACACAGCTTGGTGAGTTTTTATTTAGGAAACTGTCTAAATCTCTCCCCATTTGCGCTGAGGCTCAGGAAAACCACTAAATCAGCAAGACGATGATGATAAAGGCAGGGTGTCAACCCATTGTACAGTATATTACCATCCTGCGTGTACAGTAGTGTGCATGTGAGTGCGACATTCACTTGTGTGTACATGCGTTTATGTGAAAAAATTAAGTTTTGTGTTTGACTGAATGCCAGAGCCAAAATGTTACATGAGGACGAGGAATTTTGTAACTTGAGTCAAGAGGTTTTCTGTTGTTTCCTTTCTCTCCCACAGCTGAGTTTCCTCACCTTTTAACATTCTTCCTTTTTCAAATCTTAGTTTTGTTTTGTTTTTTTCATTTATCTCTTTACCCTTTCTGTTTTCTTTACCCTTTCTGTTTATTCTCTTCCTGTTAATGGCTATTGCTACGAGCATACTGTCCCCATAAAGAATATACACATAAACTCAACTTTCCAAAGCCCCTTTATTTAACACAACTGAACTACATTATAATAGAAATAGTGATTTAATTTTCATTTAGGAAAAATTAGAAGTTTGATATGTAGGTAATAAGTATTTACATAATAATTATTATTTTCTACTATTGACCCATGATGTTTTTATGATGCTTTTAAAATAGGTGAATTGTATAATAGATATATAATAAATAGTTGAATGCCACCATCATTACCTTACTTATATGCTACAACCTACAGTATTATTTTTCTTACTCTACTCTAGATTTTTATCCGCTCTCTGTTGTATAATGTTTGTACAAACAGAGACTAAAGAGGCCTATAGCTAGATATTTAAATAACACATTTAAATGTTTTACCTGTATCAGATTATGGGCCAAATTTCAAATTACAGTTAGAGAGTTTATGAACAAGTAAAAGCAGTCAGTGTGATGCCCTCTCTTGTCCAATTTTCTTTTCTTTTAAACCAGCTTTGCTCAAGCTTCTCTTGGGTTCTGACACACTTCAGAGAGGGGACATTCTCCTTGCTAAAACATTCATGAACGTTTTTGTTATTTACTCCCGAGAAAGAGTAAGAGAGAGAGAGAAAGAGCAAGAGCACCAAAGAATCCAGTTTTCCTCAGTTCCATAACTCTCCACCTTTTTGTGTGGGTGTTCAATGGGAGGGGGTCATAGTGTGGTTAGACTTTGCGGGTGAGAACAAAATGTGAGAAGGACAGAGCATGAATGTGTTTGTGTGTATGCACATGTTACACAAAAGGTGTTATAATGCCATAGCCGTAATGCCACCTTTAGAGGTCGTTACGGTAATGAGATCCTCAATGTCTGTTTGTGACAAATTCAGCTTTCTGCTGTGAAAGCAAATGTCGCTTCTTTGCCAGACTTGGCAGACCATTGCATTACACTGCAAAACGTGAGCTGTAGCCCATAGTAACGTGTCCTAATAGCTGATGTGGTTTCAAGTAATCCTGCAGTTTGGACTGTGAAATATTATCAGAGTCAAATGACATTACATATTCCTCCCAGTTTTCCACTGTGATTGTACCAGGTTCTGCTTGGCTGCTCTGGTCAAGGTCACTTCCCCATGCAGACAGTTTGATCATTGGCTCCCAATGCTGGCATTACCTGCCCAGTCCAATTTGGCTTGGCAGTGGTTCTTTACTATCTGTCAGTTGCCTTGCTTGGCCAAGCTGTACAATGTCTGGTCCTGAGATCACTGTGAAAAGGGAGTAGAAGCAACAACATTTACACAAAAATTAAAACACGTAAAAAAGCTGTGAAGGAGGCTTTGACAAAAAGAAGAAGAGGACCAGTCCATTAGGGATATAGCCAAAACAACCTAATGTAACATGTTGTTTAATCTATTCAGTGTACCCTCACGGCATAGAGCTCCTCACATTGTCAGTGTATGAGGCAGGTTACAACTGAGCAGGCAGACCAGTGAAAGGAGAGGTGAACCTGTGGTCACAGAAATTCTAGGTGGATGTAAATGTTGAAAGCTTTCTAAAACCAGGGCTGTGTCTTTGAAACAGACCCTGGAAATCTAATAAAACAATTATAAATATTCACCTGATGGATTTTTTGCCCAACTTTCATGCGGCCCACAGTTACATTGATTTTCATGCAGTGATTATCATATTATGCTGATCACCACTTTTCTTTCCATTTTTCTCGGCAGAAATGTTGGAGTCTAACAATCTTGTCACGTTTGAAGGCCTGGCCAACAGCTCGGCTTACCACACCTTCCTGTTGGACGAGGAGAAAGGAAGACTTGTGGTGGGAGCCAAGGACCACATCTTCTCTTTTAACCTCCTCAATGTCAGCAGAGACTATACACAGGTAAAACCAATGTTTGATTTTCAGTCTGTCTGTCTGGTGGTTTCATCCATTTATCCATTCATCATGACTGTAAGTCTGTTTGCGTTAAGGCAACTAAATATCTGCCTTGAGTGCCATCCAGAGTGCCAGTCAGGGGCTCAGGTGTCTCGGGACTTTCTTTTCTGTTTCTACAGAAAAGTGCCTCATGAATGTTTCAGACCAGGGCTGTCGCACACGATCACACGCTGTGCCAGACATGTTAGCTGCTCTCTGCACACCTGGATGAATAATGGAGTAAACTGAAACAAAGTGGATAACAAATCACATTGTGACCCCTTCAACCCTCATATATATACATGCGTGCCCACAAGCTGTAGCTGTGTCGACTCTCTGCAAAATTGATTCGAGGAGGGGGCGATTCTTTTCTAACATGCACTGGAACTGTGTTTGTGTTGCAGATCCCTTGGCCAGCTTCTCCCACCAGAAGAGATGAATGCAAGTGGGCGGGAAAAGATCTCTTGGTAAGAGCTAAAACCATCCATCTTGCAAGTGGGTGTCAGCATTTTGCCCCCTTCCCTCCCACAGATGTTTTTAAAAATGTCTTTGTTCTCTTATACTATGAAAGAAGTGCAACTCTGCTGCTATTAACGTAAACCTCACTTATAGTTGCACTGGGATTACATGGGATGTGTGGTCCATATATATACAACTTTTTAATCATAGACGTTATAAGATAAATTTTTTTTTAAATCGCTCAGCTTGTTTATACCGCTGTGTACATATCCAGTATGTCATATAACAACACACCGCCTTGCTCACCATAGGTCTGATCATAATCTCAGAGCCAAGATTGAGACCATCATTTCACCTTAATCATTTATCAAGCCTCTGGGCACTCCATTTCATATAGTGAGGCCTGGGAAATCACCGTGCTTTCTGCCAGACCTACTGGTATAACAATATTGCACGAATAATAAGTGCTTTCATATATTCAGGGATCATAGGCATTAGTGTTCATCAAACTCTTTTCAGGCATTTCAGACTAACCTCAGGGAGCACATTAAAACTGGACCCGGCCTTGATTGGTTTGCTATGAAACTGATCCTTTCAGACAGAATATTTCTGCTGTATTTGAAGTGGGAAGACTAGTTTACCCCCATTTAAATTAGGCAAATTTGTCACCCCATCAGAGTAAATTATTGTGGCTCGCATGCCTATTAGGACTGTAGTCTTCAAACTCAGTCAGTTTAACTAAAAAAGTTAAGTCTGTACCTAAACTACATTTAAAACTACATAATGATGATCATTATTTCTACCCTGTGTCCTACAGTCATATATTTGAAAATGAACAGCTGTCTCTAAATGTGAGCTGTAGCCCATTTCTAAAGATGTACAGTCCATTTATTTGTTTAGGATGAACATGTTTTATTATATTGTGGCTTTACAGTAAAATCCAGACTTTCAGACTCCTTACCTTAATCAACCCTTGCATGACACGCCAAGCATCACATCTCCCTGAATCTGGAGTACAGTTTTAGAGCAGCTTGTGTGGCGTGGTGAAACTCTCTGTAAACATGCTGAGAGGTTGTCTCTTCTCCTTGCAAGCTGTGTTATAAATCTTACCTTCAATAGGGCCTAAGGCAATAGGCTAGAATTGAAAATCATGGCAATGCTGTTTGTGGCTCACTCCACTGCCGGGGCATTGGTAAGAACATTGCAAACTCTCCTGCCCTTCAAGTCTTCTGTTTGGCTGATTTAAAGCGCCATTGTGTGTTTTCTGTAAACATTGTGGCATGGATGAATAAGGTGCCCTGAGGGGTGGTCTTTCTGTTATAGAGTCGGAGGAGAGTGAGAATTAAAGGGAGGTGGGGAGAGAAAGAGAGTGAGTCCGCTGATGCCCCCTGATGCACTGCAGGCAAAAACACTTCTGGAGATGAAGCAGAGAGGAAAGAAAGAGATGGGAGTGAAAGGTGTGACAGTACACCCACAAGAGAAAAAGGGAAGCTCCAGCTATTCCTAACAAATGTGCACAAAGGCAATGCAAAACGTGAAAATCCTTAAACAAATTGTTGACCAAGCAAGGGAAAGATGAAAAGCTTTTTAAGATCAGTATTCTTATTTTGTGCTTCGTGCTGCACATTTAGTTCCACGTGTTCCATAATTCACTTTTTCCCATCTAAGGAAAAATCTAAGATCAAATCAAATACTAGACATTTTTGTAACAAGCCATGTGGATAACATTTGTTGATTAAACTGTAAGTGCGATTGTCATTTTAAAGCATACTTTTGATGATGTTGGCACACATGACAGGCCACATAAATGCCAAGGAAAGACAGCTGCTTAAATGACAACAACAAAAGCTTACACAAACAGAGGCTGCTATCTGCTGATGACCTAGTAAAGCCAGATGAACGTAGTCATGCATAATTTGTGGCACTTTTCTCTTTTTTTCCCCAGTTCTTCTTATTTTTTTCTTTTTGTATATGTGATGACACATTCAGTTTTATTCAAGGTCAGGTCTGCTCAGGAGCGTGCTGCCAGAGCACGAGGAAATATGCACATAGCGGAGCAATGCATACAACACATACAGATACCTTTTACGCCACGCACACAGACAGGCACACACACGCACACACAAGGACATGCTTAAACAAACTACATCTGTAATGTTACAAGTAATAAGTAAGTACTAGGCATTAAACTCACTGAGTCCATCAAAATACTTCAATATTCCTACGTCATAAAACAAAGACATACGAACCCAGTAGAATGCAGAATCAAGACCATCACTTTTCTATTCTCTACTGACAGAATGAGAGTAAGCCAAAGTTGTCCTGCATTACTCTGATTGGTATATGATTATTATGGGTGACTTATGTCGACCTCCTTCTTTTGTTATTCTACAGTCTAACTCCCTCTTGTGTGGATTTCACTTTTTTTTCCCATGGGAAACTACACAGCTCATGTGCATACAGGCTCTGAAGCCAGCAGTATGTAGCACTGTATGTAGAGGAAGTGAACAAATATAGAGAGTCATGGATGATAATTGTTAGCCTCATAATATTATTTTTCAGAATGATTACTCAGCACAGTGCGGGGTTCATAGGCTGTTCTCTGGGGGATTATGGTAGATTACAGTAGGCTTTGCTCTCTGTTATCTTCACAGATGTCTCAATTTAAGTTTTGGATTTTCCTCTGTGACCTGTGCTCTTAGTGAGGTCTGACCTGTTTATTTATCTAGCAGTTTCACCACTTTATTTCTGACCCAGATGCCCTAAGTGCTATCACAACAAGTGTTTGGACAACCATGGCACGACTGTTCATCCTGCTTCATCTGTTCTCTGTCTTTGGTCCGTCAGAGGGAGTGCTCAAATTTCATCAAAGTGTTGCAGCAGTTCAACCAGACCCATCTCTATGTGTGTGGGACAGGAGCCTTCCATCCTGTGTGCTCCTACCTGGAGGTGGGCAAGAAATCAGAGGTACAGGCACGCATCACATTTTCTTTACTGCCTCCACTAGCTGTCAAACACAATAATGCATGTTTGCATTAAAATATAACAGCTATTTTGAGTTTCATATTGGAGTAAAGTTTAAGTAGTTAAAGTTGTGAAGGACCCTGTCTAGTCGGGTGCGGGTGAATTATTTTCCTAATAAATGAATTGCTAAGTACATAAAAATTGTCTCATTCAGCAAAATGAGATGGAAAATTGAACACAGGGTTTCGTAGTGTGCGGGACTTTCACTCTAATATGGAACTGCCGTATGTGTGTGTTCATTTGAGTGTGAGCGAAAGAAATTGCTCTCTTCTCCTCCAAATGTCACTGAGTCAGACTTATAAATGTGCGTTTCCTATTCATTAGACGGCTATTTACAGAGAATCATAGGCAGGAAATAGCTCTGTGAAAAGACGTCTGCTGTATATAGATAATATCCAAAAATGTAATTCATCTGATGGGTTTTATATATGAGTGTCGAGGTCACCAAGTCATAGAGAGTGATGAGATTTATTGTTTTCATTCTCCCACCAGTCCCGTCAGAGTATATGACAGTGGAAACATGATTTTATCGGTGTCACACATTTCCTCAGATTTCTGTTTTTAAAACATGTTTCCACATTGTATGGCAATGTCACATAATGTATTCTTTATCTGCTTACTGCATATTAAGGTATACACTTAAAAAACAAATAATTGTAAATTGATGGCTGCACGTTTGCATTTTTCTGTGATTCACTATCAATCTTTTGGCAGCCTCGTGCTTTGCACTAAAATTTTAAATACAAATTCTGTGGGTCATAACGATGCTCATTTTCATGAAATGCCATAGTTTTCTCCCAACATGGATGTCATGATGTGCTGACAGCAAAATTGGTTCCCAAGAGAGAATTCCACTCATACTGAAGAAACTATTCGCCCCCCCCCCCCGTGTAATTAGCATCATCATCGCCAGAAAATAATGTGAACCAGCATTTGATAGTTCACTACAACTCATGTGACTTTCTGTCTCTTCATGTCCAGGACAGCATGTTCAGACTGGAGCCTCACGTAGAAAATGGTCGAGGGAAAAGCCCCTATGATCCCAAGTTGCTCACTGCCTCCATGCTAATTGGTGAGTTTAAGACCGGATACACTGTGCTGTTCTTCTGTGCGTTAGAGAAAAGTCATATAAAAACATGGGAGTCCTGAAAACACCCTCTGCCTTGCTCTTTCATTTCAGCAGATATATAGAGTGTAAAGTAAACGTGAATAACAGAACAGGGCATCTCTGCCATTCATTACAAGTGGATCTGCTCTGTAGTTTGTGTTTACACCCTGGGAACCCCTCATTGACAGGACTGTAAACTCTATTTCAATCTGAATATACCTCCTTTAAGTGCTGGGCGTGCATGGCAGATGACACTTTATTGAGTTTTCTTTGGCATATAAAGCTGGTCTATATGAGCATGTCTTTCCTCTCTTCCCACAATTATTGCCAGTCACATTGTGTTATATCACACCGTTTAACCTAGCAGATGGCCATTTTCCAGCCCATCACCCCTCATCTCCTCTCCCCTTTCTCTCTCCCCTCTTACCAGCATTATTATGTACTCCCCGTCTCACACCTCTGTCCTGTCCCTCCTCATCTCTCCCTCCATCCGTTCATCCTTCCCTTGTACCCCGTTCTCAGCCCTGCCTACTGTGTTAATGTCAATTTCACACTCCCAATGTTCATCACGTCCATCACCATCTGTGCTCTCTCAGGGCTCCAAGTCTACCTGTGCTGCTAAGCCCCCTGAGGAATCACTGGGGAGAAATTGCCTCAGAATGTCTTCTCATCCAGTGTTACTAGACTAACACACTTCATTCCTCTTTCTCTCAGATGGGGAACTGTATGCTGGGACATCAGCTGACTTCATGGGGCGGGACTTTGCCATTTTCCGCACTCTCGGCAAGCATCATCCAATCAGGACAGAGCAACATGACTCTCGGTGGCTAAATGGTGAGAGACGCGAGGAAAATCAGTGGCCAACTCCTTGACCATATTCATGATTAGTTTAAAAAGTGCAATAGTTTTTGGGTTTACTTGATTTTGCCAGCAACTCTTAGGTGGTTTATGTTCTATTTATCAAATAGAAAATCTACTTAACAAACAGAAAACCTTTAGTGGGAGTTGTGTGTATTGTAGTGTGTCTCGGCTGCTGTTCTGAGCTATGGAGAGTCTCAAGGTTTTGTTCTTGCCCCTAATTTATTTTTTTCTATATATACTACTGTCAGGACTTTAAATTAGTATTTTTTGTTATCTTTCACACTTATACGTGGATGACACTAAGTACATGTCTGTCAACCACAGTGGTCTCAGCAAACTAACTAACCTAAAGGACCCCCAGGACCTTTCTCAATTTAAATGAAGACAACATAAAATGATCAATCAATTGCTGTCTTTGTCGTCTTGTGTTTATCTTCCTGCCCGTTTGATATTTTGTGAAGCACTTTGTAACTTTTCTTTGAAAAGTGCTAAACAAGTGAACACTTTGTTTATCTCAAATGGGTGCGTCTCTCTCTATGTGTTGCAGATCCCAGGTTTGTGGGCGTTCAAATGATTCCGGAGAGCGACAACCCAGAAGATGACAAAATCTACCTGTTCTTCAAAGAGAACGCTATCGACGGGGAGCATGCTGGGAAGGCCACACATGCTCGCATCGGACAGCTCTGCAAAGTACGCATGCACACATTAGCACACATCCATACAGACATGCTCGCACACAAGCTAGCTCCCACAAAGGGAAATCCAGACACTCACAAAAGGAGCGAGACAATGACACACACACGCTTTCACGCAGACATTATTTGAAATAGCTTCTGTATCTGGAAAAAACACTTGACGGGTGTCTGAGTAGCTTTCATAATGGCAGGTTTCAGGGGCTGTTATCTGTGATTATTTTTAGCCTGGAGGAGAGTCGGCTTTGTTGTGTGTGGTACAATCACCCGAGAAGACAGAAACCTGAGAGAAATGTTAAATGTCAACAGAACCTGGGAGGCAAAGACGCTGTCAATGGCAGCACTGTTATCCTAATGCCAGGCTTTGGCACTGATTGGGTCTGCTACACCCTCCAGCTGCAGGGGATGGATCGCTGGCCTAGTATCAGCTTTCACGTTCCAAATTGTATTCTTATTCATTAAGCAGGAATCCACCAAGCAGACTGCAGATCAGTGAGTGATGTCCAGCCTCAGCCTCCCATTTAGCTGCATATCGTGCCTCTGTCATAACAGCCTGATAACCCAGAATGTCAGGAATCTGCTATGCTCAACACAAGACAAACCATCCATTATGCAAGATGTGGTATTAATTTGGGCCTATACATGTTTGGACACATTCTAATTTACAGTCATAAATCAACACCAAGTGGGAGGAGTTTTTTGTGAACCAGCACTTTGTGCCTCTGTGTTTGTGTGCTATGTTCTGGAAAAAAAAACACTATACTGTGAGGCACACATTCAAATCATATTAGGGTGTGTACTGGAACATATGATACTTTAGAGATAGTCTTCTTCCTTCACAACATCTAAAAATCAATTATTCATCATATATAAATATGGATGTTTGATTGATTGACAGACTTGTTTAGAGAAAACACTTCCCATACTGAAAGTTTCAATGAAAAGTTATTGTTTTATATAGTCTGCCTAATGTTTTTTAAATAAGCTGCCTGGAGTATATTTTATACACTGAGCTGTCAGTGTAAGTTTCAAATCTAGTTAGTGGAGAGAATGTGTCGATGAAAACACCATTAAAGACAGATCACAAGTTTCTTTTGTAAATCTTGTGACCAACAAAGTGTGATCAGTTATTGTAGAAACTGTGTAATATCATAGTGATGTTAACTCATGATCTGACCCAGTGAACAGTTTTAGAAGTACTTTTGTATGGAAGATCTCTCCTTACATAAATTTTAATCTGGAGGTCTATAAATGTTCTTTGATAAGCCATGTCCTCTACATGCACTACAAGGTACATTTTACCAGTTCTCCCCAATCACTAAAGGGATAATTGCCAGACTTAGAATGACTTTCTCACTTGTTTCCGTAACTGTTATGCAAAGTAAATGACAAGACTGTGTCTATAGTATGCTTTAATAGCCGTAAGAGGGGGAAAATGACAGCATCAATGCAATAGGGTAGGCAGTTCTCGTGCTCCATATCCAACCAGCAAGAGAGCGCGAATGAATTTAGACAATGCAAGTCCTCCACTAACATTATATAGCTAATGCATTTTTTTTCATTTTACAAGACATACTACTGCAAGCAACCAAAACGTAAAGATGTATACTATGATATATGCACAAAATGGAAAGAAGCTGTGGAAAATCAAACAGCAATTTACTGTAATCTCCAAAGAAATGAACTTCCCTGCTGAACTTCTACATGTGATGTGTCCCACAGAATGACCTTGGAGGCCACAGGAGTCTGGTAAATAAGTGGACCACCTTCTTGAAGGCTCGACTGATTTGCTCTGTGCCTGGCAGTAATGGAATAGACACACACTTTGATGAACTGCGTGAGTGATTGCTCCTACATCTTAAAACATTTTTAACACAATATTATAAAGATAAAATGCTATGCTGTCATTGGTGAATGTGTCTGTAACACAGAGTGCCTTCTCTTTGGCTTTCAGAGGATGTTTTTCTCATGAGCACAAAGGATCCTAAGAGCCCGATAATCTATGCTGTATTTACCACTTCCAGGTACTGTGGCTGACATTTAAATAGTTTTGGTCGTAATCACCGATTGCATAACCCCTGTTTTCAACAGGAAGCTGCCCTTTCCTTATGCGACTAATTCTTTCTGCCCATTAGCAACATCTTCAAAGGTTCAGCTGTGTGTATGTACAGCATGACAGACATCAGGAGAGTGTTCCTGGGTCCTTATGCTCACAGAGATGGACCCAACTATCAGTGGGTGCCCTTCCAAGGACGTGTTCCTTACCCACGGCCTGGCACAGTGAGTATACAGTATTTCCTTTACTGGGATGTCAGTGTGTTATGAACTAAGTTTTATAGTGTATTCTCCTTCATGTCCTACAATGTAATTGTTCTAATTCTTTTTCTTCTTCTCCACAGTGCCCAAGCAAGACGTTTGGAGGATTTGATACAACTAAGGACCTTCCTGATGAAGTTGTAACTTTTGCCAGAAGCCACCCAGCCATGTTCAACCCTGTCTTCCCCATTAACAATCGACCAATCATAGTCAAAACAGATGTGGACTACCAGTTCACCCAGATAGTGGTGGATAAAGTAGAAGCAGAAGATGGCCAGTATGACGTCATGTTTATAGGCACAGGTACACACTTATATGTGTATTATGTATACTGTAAACTGGACCATTGTCACAGTAAATGATTGATTGACTGATTAAAATAGATAGATGAGCATTTAATGTGTGAGAAAGACATGTATGCTTCTGTTGTTTGCTAGATATGGGGACGATACTGAAAGTGGTATCCATCCCCAGAGGCTCCTGGCATGACCTGGAAGAAGTCCTATTGGAAGAAATGACTGTCTTCAGAGTAGGTTTATTCTCTTACAAGCTGTATTACTTCTCCAGGTTAAATGATAACTGTGTTGTCTCATCAATTGGTTCTATTCTCGTTTTGTTACTTTTTATAGAGGCCAACAGCCATTACAGCGATGGAACTTTCAACAAAACAGGTATTGATTTGTAGTTCTTATTTCATGTAAAATGAAACTATATGTAGCCAAAGCTTATAACAAGATAGATTGATAGATTTTATTGTCCCCAAAGGGGAAATTAATTTCCACAGAGTGCATCATGTGTGCCTCCAGAACATAGATACAACATACTAAAGATAATTCTGAAAAATAATATTACCTCAGTAAATGAGTTCAGCGAATGCAGATAAATGTTGCAAGTAACTACTGTTTTTGCATGTGTGTGCCTGAAAAACACGTCTCTTAGAGAGTGAGAGCTGTACCTCATAAGTGACACGCCTAGCTAGTTACAGAACAAAGACACACTTGTCTGCACATTCTAAACACTTTGAGATGAAACACTTTATCACACAATGATCTCAATTGTTGGCTTTTCAACAACAGTTATCTCATCAAGTTAAATGCAGGGGGAGACAAAAAGAGTCAGCTAATTGACAGGTAGGAGGGTTCTTAGCACCTGTCGTAAGATGGTTTGTCCACATTCCTGATTCTTTCTTCACTGACAAACATTAGCTGAGCCAAACCAAACATAGGTGAATTACTCAAAGCACGCCACCCATCCAGACATAAAACCTAAATTGTAGTTCCTAGGAAATACAATATCTGATATTGAAAATCGAGTATTTCTCTCTGTTACCTGCACAGCAACAACTGTACCTGGGCTCAGAGATTGGTGTCTCCCAGATGCCTTTGCATCGATGTGAGGTCTATGGCAAGGCCTGTGCTGAATGCTGCCTGGCAAGGGACCCTTACTGTGCATGGGATGGCACTGAGTGCTCCAGATACTTTCCTATGGCTAAGAGGTACTGAATACATTCTCTACATTCATACTTGTCATGTTGCCATCCTGCCGTTGTGTTTAACGGGCTGCTCAACACCTCATACACAGCAAAAAATCAGCATTTCAAAACACTGACCAGGTATTTTAGATGTTTGCCTAGAATGCAATGTGATAAACATTGAGTTTGATGCAACACATTCTCGAACTGAAACACAGTGTAAGTAACATAGTTAGGATGCGCGTTTATGAAAAGAACAACAGAAATAAGAGCAACCCGTTTTAGATATACCCATGCCAAAAATAAAACGCATGTTTTTTTTTTGTTATTTTAAGATTTTGAGAATGTTTGTTTAACATATTGACTGTATTTTACAGTGGTAAACCCAGATTATATAGAAGGGCTTTTCACGTACATATTGAGGACATACGCAGTTAGAGCTAGGACACACTTATAGTGCAGGCTTTGTATATTTGTCAAAAAAAACACCTAAAGGTACAGGATCGTGTTTCTACCAGCAAGCTAGAAATATAACCTGCCTCATGTGTTAACTGTAAATGAGAACCAATGTCAGTGATGTCTGGAGGCAGTCTGGGTGAACCAGGGGTGAGGTAGGTGTTAGAGGTTCTGTGGTAGTTTGATCTGTACGTGTTCATGTATGTGTGTACTTTGTATGCAGCCTCCCACTCATAGCTCCATGGGGCTTATTGATTTAAATGCTAGCTGCACAGTATCCTGTTCTCACTGTTAGTTGGACTCCAGAGTTCTACCTTCAAAAATAAGACAGCCAGAGCAAAACTCTTACCTCCAATTACCAGCACAGCAACACTGGGTGAGAACAATGGGAGGCAGAGGGGGAGAAGTTGCCAGTTTGCTTTGGTGTCTCCATAGTTTCTTCAATTGTTGTTTTACAGAAAATATCCTTAGGGTAATGTTTGACGCTGTACTTGAAACTCCATCTCTTTGCGTCTTCTCTGCAACCCAGAGAGACGACAGGCTGAAATGATTGATTAGGTTTGAACTCCTCTGCTATACACACCCTTTTCTACGATACTATGGGCTGCCTGCTGTTAGTTTATCTAATTGTGTTGGCCTCCACTATTGCTGCACATCCAGACAACATTCAAATACACACCTACACACACAAACTCCCTGTACACACGTATTCTTTCTCTCTCTCTCTCTCTCTCTCTCTCTCTCTCACAAACACACACACACACACATACATACAAAGAAGCCAGTGTGTCTGCTGACTCATGAAGGTGTTATTATATTATTATACATATTATATTATATACACATATACACATATTGTTATACATATAGGTGTTATATAACATATCGTGTTTCTGCAGGAGGACAAGGAGACAAGATATCAGGAATGGAGATCCACTCACACAATGTTCAGATCTGCAGCACCATGGTACGTAGAGGCAATGTGTAAAATTTTTATGTTGGTTTTAGGTCTGACATAGATAGATTGCATTGTTGTCAAAGGTGAAATTTGTTGAAAAAGATTTCTCAGAAACATTATTACTCTGACTAATAACATATGGAATTTTTGAATTTGCAAATGATATATTAAAGCAAATAACAACCTGAACTTTTCAATTTTCCAACTGCACAACGCAAAGAGCTTTGATTTTGAGGGTTTATTTCGTCTTTGAACATAAAAATGGTCCCAAAGCTGCTGCTGGCCTATTCTGAAGCGATCAAAACAGTAGAGAAGCCAGTTGAATGTCTGTGGCATGTCTTTGTGTTTTATGTGTTTCTGGTGGTGTGAAGATTACAGTCAGCCCATGTGAAGCTTATAATTAACATGGTCAGGATTCCTCCAAGCCTCCTCTCTGTCGCCAAGCCCTCCATTCTGCTGCCCTGTTAGGACTCATACTGCTGTCTAATACACTGTTTCATTCTCTTCATTAAACATTTCATTTAATTTAACAAAAAAAGAGCAAAAGAAAAAAGCTGTTTTCCAAAACTCATGATTTGAGAATGAGGAACTCAGACGGACTAAAGTTAGTGTTACCTGTTGCTATCCACTCAGTAGGCAGCAACACTTTTGAATGCACATTTTATCCAAAGGTCCCAGATGCCAGACACAGCAATGAATATATACTGTAGCAGGCTTCTCTGGAGTCTGAATTGTTACATTTACAACAGGATTTAGGAGGTCAATCAGAAGAACACTGAGCTTACAGTGCACAAACTCTCTGTCTGAATAGCACTGCATGTGTATAAAAACTAATTTCCTCTCATGACTGCCTCTGTGGTGCGAGCTGCCTATGCTGCACATGATTGAGTGTGATAAGAAAAGAGAAAGGATAATCTGACAAAATATGTCAAATGCAGTCATTGAAGAAACTAAAACCAGGCGCCCACTCAGGCAGTACTTGGAGAACAAGGTTTTTTACATTTCAGTCATAAGATCACAAAAGCTGGCAAAAGGGCTCTCTCCAGTTGTTTTGCCTGCCACATAATGTTCAGCCATTACCACAACTGATAATATCTGCAACAAACCACTAAAATGATTTACTTTAACAACCTTGTGTGACTAATATACTGCGTTTTTTTTTATCTAGATGAACTAAACGGGAAGACGACTCTCTTGGATAAAATGGTGTATGGTGTGGAGAACAGCAGCACATTTCTTGAATGCAGTCCCAAGTCCCAGAGAGCCCTGACATACTGGCAGTATCAGCACTCTAGTGATGACCGCAAACAAGAGGTTGGCATTACCTCAGCACACACGTCATCTGTTTTGCTGAAAAAGTCAGATACAATCTGTCTGCAGAACAGATACATAATGACAGATGGTTCTTCATAATGGAGATGATTTTAGATAATACAGTCTCATATTATATTAATATTTAATGACATTGTTGATTCAAGTGAAAGACATTTTGTGAAATCAAAACAGTCCTTTGGTATTAGCTGATTAGATTTTTGAAAAATCTCATATCGTTCCCATCTTCACCTCTGTGTCCATCGCTTCCGATTTTCTCATTATGTAGATCAAATCAGAAGAACGTTTCATCCACACAGACCAGGGCCTACTGATTCGCACACTTAACAAGAAGGATTCTGGGATCTATCTGTGCCAGGCGGTGGAGCATGGCTTCATGCAGACGCTTCTGAAGGTCACTTTAGAGGTCATTGACACACAGCGCCTGGAGGATCTGCTACAGCGTGATGACGAGGCCGCAGCCAGTGTCCCTTCCCAGGATCGTTCCCCACCTCCAGAAACTCCCAATCAAAAGCTGTGGTACAGAGACTTCCTGTCTTTAGTCAACCACCCGACTCTGAACAGTGTGGACGAGTTCTGTGAGCAGGTATGGAAAAGGGAGAGGAAGCACAGGAGGCAGAAAACTCACCTGGTGCAGCAAGTACAAATACACCAGCAGCAGCAGCAGCAGAAGGTTGTGGCGAACCCTCACACCCACATGCATGCTCAAGGGCTAGCAGCCAAGTGGAAACACCTGCAAGAGAGGCAGAAGGGACGCAACCGCAGGACCCATGAACTGGAGAGGGCCCCCCGCAGTGTCTGACCCATAAACCTTGACTTTTAACACCCAAAACCTGAACCACACCCAGTTCTCATTCTGTAACCGTGAAAAACGTACCCACTTTTCTCCTCCATATTGAGATACAGACTTCTTTCACAAAGACTGGATAGAGAAGTTGAACTGGAACAAGGTAATACTATCCTGATCTGCCGTCTGGTGTCATCCTGTGAGTTGGCAGCCATGTTTACGGTACGCCAGGACAGAGGAATGCAGGAAACAGGATGTTGTATCACGCCGGCCATTGGAGCATATTATCTCAGCTGGCCTCTGTGGCCTGAACACTGCAGAGGGACAGTGTCAACTAGCACAAGAACTGGATACATACACCCACCCTACAGACATGACTGACTCCATGTTGAGATGGCTGTGTCAACAGCATTGTGTCATGGCATGCTAGTTAGGTGTCTTTATCAGTGTGAAACTAAGTAGATACCTAAAAATACCTGGTAATTTTTTTTGTACATCACAAATACGAAAGAAGAGGAGGTGGGATTGAATTAAAAACAGTGGGGAGGGTAAATGGACTTGCAGTGGAATTACAAGCACAAAATAAGTGACGCTCATGGAAAGCACAAGATGGGATATTTGGTCATTTGTGGTATTATAGATGGTTAAATCAGTCAACATGAGAAAGAAAAATGCCCAAGCACTGCAGGAAATTGGGAGCAACAGTCGCCATTTGTCAACAAATATAATTATGTAGCTAAGATGTGTAAATACTGACGTCTCCTCATACTAAAGGGAATGGCTTGCAGTTGTCTTGTTGCTTTATGTTGTTTCCCCACTAAGAAATGTATTTAAGAAAAAGTCTTTCAAAAACAGTTGTAAAGAGGGAGATTTTGTACTAGTCTGTGTGTCTACGCCCTAGATAAGCTTCACAATCAAAGTCAGGTTTTATTATTCTATTTTGTTTATCTTTTCTTTTCTTTTTTTTGAATCATCAAATTCCTTCCAGTATCAACAGCCATTAAGTAGACTGTCACTTTATAGGGATGTCTGCCAGCTGCATCATCTCAGTACATGAAATGTCATACTGAGTTCTTCTATGTTCATTTCGTTTCCACTACATGTGTATTTATTGATATACAGTTATGTACATTGTGAAAATATGTTTTTCGATATGCAGGCTTTATTTTTTCTTGCAAGCTATCATTTGGTTTCATTCATTTGATTGACATCACCAGCCTCTTAAAATAACTGTATTATCACAAATACTGTAGTAAGACTGGATGTTATTGGTCACTATTACATGCATCTCATATCAAATGCACTGAGCAATAACCCAGTATCCATACTGTATATTTCTTCCAAATTTATTCTTTCATATCCATATTTTTCACAGGCAGTGCAGTGTAAAAACCTAATTTCACTGCATGTGAAATGAGTTTTTGTTATTATAACAATCCTTTATTATACAGTGCACAAACCTGGAATGTAGCTGTGAACATTATGTAAATATAAATACTATGGTCTATGTTGTATGACACTGTGTACTAGTGCATGTGAATACTATTGTAGTGTTCCTGTTTTGCTATAGCAATGATATGCGAGTCTGGTGTTGTCGATGCTATTCTGTTGTTTGCTTATGCAGTACACAATATTAACTATTTCAAAGATGTACATACTATTTCTGTTAGGACTCTAAACTGTATAATTGATAATTCCTGAGCTAGGTACTCATAAAAAATACATATATTAAAATCAAAACAGGATCTCACTCTGGATCCAGATCCCACAGACCAGTTAACAACAATGAACAATGTCAGTTGAGTATTGCAACACATCAGTATGTCAGATGACTTTGTACAGTGAGTGTGTGCAAACCTCATCTGCTTGTGGAAGCCAAGATGGATTAAGATGAGAAACAGCTGGAGCCGGCCTTTCTGAAAGTCATTTCAGGCTGAAGAGACAAGTTGAACACCAGAGTCGTGGAACTTTCAGTAGAGATGGGCATATGATAAGATCATCATTATAAAAAGAAAATATAGGGTGTCTCACTGCATCTGTCCTGGACATACAATGAAAGTGAGGAAATGAAGTGCTGCTGCTGCTGCTGCTGCTGCTTTTTGGTGTGATGATGATGATGGTGGTGATGTAATCTACTGATCTAATAAATGTCTCTTCATAAAGTCCTGGTTTCATTAAATCTATTTTTAATGTGCTATGTCCTGCTGCTATCATGGTATGCGGTTAGTGAAAAAGAAAGATTTCCTGTAGTGCAGATGATCAGATTAGATTTTGGAGAACCTCGCTGTGCCCATTTCCATATTAATAAGAAAAACTTTTAGAAACTTGACTTATCCTTAATATTAGGCTGTTTTTAATGCTGTGCTTTTCTGTTATTTTCTGGCAAGCACAGTATACTGACATAGAAAAAGGGCTAATTAATTATTTGATTATCTGAAGTAATTAACACAACTGAAAATATATTAAAAATCAAAGTGGATAAGAAGGAATATCATTCAGCTCAAGTGCGTCTTATATTGTAATTTTTAATGAAACATGAAGTTGTGTACTATGGGGTGCCTCAGGCAGT
Source organism: Gadopsis marmoratus (assembly GCA_036023855.1). NCBI lineage: Eukaryota > Metazoa > Chordata > Actinopteri > Centrarchiformes > Percichthyidae > Gadopsis > Gadopsis marmoratus. The sequence goes on from JAVQJF010116350.1 coordinate 69,267, forward strand.
AGAGGAATTACTGTAAGTTGTTATTAAGACCTTGACGTGTGATTTGATATGAATAATACATGAAGTACCCTACAGTCTCTAACTCAAACCCAGCTGTTGTATTTGCATACCAACAGGAGTTGGTGGTTAAAGATACAGTATAACTTTGGCTTTCAGTTTCTGCAATTAAAGCAGAACCTCTAAAAAAACGAAACCATCATCTTGCAATCAAATATCAGTTCTCAAGGCCTTGACAGAGATCCTGCTATAAAATATACTACTGCCCTCTAGTGGTTGTAATTGAAAAACACATATTCATCAGTACAGCACATGGAAAAACGTGATTTAGCTTTTCCCATCTGTTTGTCTGTTATAGGTGCATTGTGTCGATATGGCAGTCGAGAAGCTGCAGTTCAAAGCACAACAGGCTTGCATTGTCACAATAGAGTTTATGTCGACATCTCTGAACCAAGGCCAAAGGTCAGTCAGCATGTGTCTCACCTGGGCTTTCACCTCTACCTCTGTAGTCATTTCAACTGCTGCCGTGGTAGCTCATGTGGGAATTTTAGTCCTAATTGCCTTGGATGCTCCAGAGGGAACATTATTGAGAGGTTCTAGTGTTGTTAGTGTCAGCCGGAAGACCACACACACACACACACAAAATCAATAGTGGTGTGATAGATATATGAGCATGAAGAGATATATTATACATTATTCAGTTTTAGGTGCTCTCGTGATAATTTTTGAAATGATTCACTGTTGTTAATAAGACACGCCTATATATTGTATGTGAGCTGGCTGACTGTATCTGTGAGTATGTGTGTGTGTGGCTCAGACAGAAAGAGAGAAGTCTGCCCTGCAGACTGATGGAAATTTCAAAATGACCTCAAGCACAGTACACACTTTGATCATACTGTAGAGCCTTTCAGAGATTTCCCCCATCTGCCTCCACACACAAAGGGATGGGATTGCTCTTTGGCATTGCAGTCATACCTGTAACACAGAGCATGACTGCCCTCTGGTGGCTGAAGGAACCTCTTTTAAAACAGTTCAGCTCTGACATCCCCCTGTGCCTGATGGAAAATAGCAGCTCCCCCTTTGACTCCCAGCCAAGGCCAAGGATGAGTGAGAGGGCCCGCCCTGATACTCACACAAAGGACCACTACACTCAATGGAAAAACTGACACGAGTGACAGAGTGGGAGAGCGAGAACACAGAGAGAATTGAGTTAATAACCTACTTGCTGTTTTTATAGCACTGAAACTACTCAGGCACTTGGAGACTGTTTGTTTGTGGGGATTATTTGTCGGTAAAGGTGTTTTACCTTTGTAGCAGAAATCCTGGTTAGAGTAACAGTCATCACAAACACATCTTAACACTTCACAGATTCAGAAATTCCAATTCAAGTCAAAGAAGATTAATATTTTTTGGGAGCTCCATTTGTGGAGTTGACGCACAATACACCCAAAAACAAGTTTAAAACAACAAAGACAGGGTACATTCAGTGAGTATGGGTAACACCATAGTACAGTATATGATCTCATAAATGACCAGAGAAAAGAAAACCTGACAAGAAGTGGAATAACTGGAGAGAGCTTCAAAGAAACTTCAATGTGATGATTAATCACCTTGTCTGTTTCATCATGTGAAACCCATCTTGCCCCACTATAGACTCTTGACAACAAAGGTGTGGATTAGGAGTCATCTGGCAGGCAGCTGAGTATAGGTAATAATCTTTATTTATAGATGCACTTTTCTAAAACCACGTTACAAGGCATCAACTTCACAACAAGGAGATCATAAACATTTCCACTAGATTAATACAAATAAAACAAATGAAACAAATAAAAACAAAGAAAATCAAATATATCCAGCCAAAGGGCAGTCAGTAAAAATCAAGAAAAATTAGGAAAAGCTCTCCGATAAAAGATTTATAGGAGGTCACTGATTCTGCCGACCTGATTTTCTCAGGCAGCTTGTCCCGGAGCTTTGGGGCTCTGACTGCAAAAGCTCTGTCACCTCTAGTTTTCAGCCGTGCTTCTGGAACAGATAAAAGACCTCCGCCCAAGGATCTCAGGCTCCGTACTGGCTTATATGCAACTAAGAGGTCAGATATGTAGGATGGAGAGAGGCCATTAAAGGTCAACAGTAAAATCTGAAAATCTATTCTAAAACATACAGGCTAAAACATGCGTGATATGGATCTTGTTAAAATCCCGGCAGCTGAGTTCTGTGTGCACATGTTTGCATGGAGACACACACACACATCATGCATTAGACTCTTTTCCTCAGACACTCATCACCTTTTACTGCAGCTGCATCGTTTACTGCAGCTGTGGGAAAGAGCCATCAGTGTATTCCCTCCTATCAGGAGGCTTGGAAAAAGGGAAATGGAGCAGAGATAGAGTCATTTATTTTACACTAGTGACAGTACACTGGGTTGGTGCTTTACTAGACCCAGTAGGGTTCTGCATTCATTTACATGCACAGGTCACTGGTGCATTCCAGCTGGTCTGTTTTGGGTCATCTCGAGAAACAAGATGTTGGTTTTCAGCAGCAGGTTTTTAGCATATACAGTATATCCACATATTTGTTGATGTTGATGGATAGTCTGCTAGTTAAACAGTTATTATATATATATATATATATAGTATAACAGGCTATTTTCTTAAAGGACGACACTCCACACAGCTGGGAGATGTAGAGAGAGCTGCATCACCCTCCAAGCACGATTCGCTCAGGCACAACATGTCTGACATTTACTCAACTAAAGAATGACCCCTGACAACATCCAGCCCATTAGCCAGGCGAGAAATAGCATTCATGTGTCAAAGCTCAGCTCTGCCACCTTCACAGCGCTCCCAGAGAAAGGTAATGGTCTATTCTTTTCCCTCCAGCTGTCACTTATCAAAGGCTTGTAGATTTCTGGCAGTGTCCCTGTCTGCGTCATAGAGTCAACACTGGTGGTGGAAGTGTGTGTGTGTGTGTGTGTGTGTGTGTGTGTGTGTGTGCGGGGGGGTGGGTATAAAGTTATTTTCTGGAAAACTTAATTTTGCAGGCTGAGGGGGGATTTACTAGATCATCGATGGATAATGCTTTGAAGGTCAGGTTCGTGTGTCTCTGTGTGTGCTGCTCTTCATCATACTTTGGTAGCGTGCTAGTGTTGGGTTAGCATGCTGGGGCACATCCCTAGCCTGGGGTAAAGCAGAGGACAGAGTATGTAGCTGTGGCAGCTTGGCGGCTGCAGTGCTCGTGGTGCACAGTTGGCACGAAGCTCGAGTGCCTTACTCTGTCAGTGATAGCATGGCACAAGAGGTTTAGACTAGAGGTACGACAAGACCTTTAACTCAGTTCCTATGTGGAAAAGACCTGCGCTAGTGTTATTTGTGTGACTGTCACATCATAATGTAGTCTACTTACTCTTATGGAACAAACACGTGTTGATATTTTTACAATATATGCCAATATATCATAACATATATTGTAAAACATAATCACCAGTTTTCTTTTATTGAGATATTTCACATTAATGGAAAGTTTAAGGGACGTCTTCTTTACAATATACGAAAAGAACACACCAGCTGAGCATACACACACACACACACACACACACACACACATACACAACTAAAACTTTTATAAAATGCGGTGGCCACAGCAGATATGATGAGATTCAAAAATTATTTCCATGTCAAATGCCTTATAACTGCAAATAGGAGTATTTTATTGGTTTCCCTTAAGTACAACAACATTACACTGTAATTTGTGGGCTGTCACCTCAAGTCTTACTATTACTGTTAATATTTTTTTATCAGATTTCAGTCCCCCCCCCCCATCAGACTTAAGTCAGTTTTGGAACATCTTACAGATCAAATAAACAAAAGAAAAGTATTTTTCTTCTTTCACCATTACTAGCTCACACTTGACTCACCGAGTGCACTTCTAAACATGCAATTACATTAGAATAAACTTCACCATGAATGGCCAGTCATACTGAGTCTGTTTGTAAGCTCCTTGAATTGTTTATCCAGTGGCAATGATATATAAGCCCAGTAAATCAGTGCATGTATACAGTACTGTGTAATGGTACTGTCTAGGCAGTCCAATATTAGCATTGGCAAACATGTGAGTCTGGGCGAATCTAAATGAGAATGTGTTTATCTACCACATCATGGCCACATTGGTGGAGGATAAAGTGGGTATGAGCTTACATTGAAGGCATTGCAAGAAACATTTTCACAGTTTCCGATTCCCCTTTTGGCATTTTTCAGTATAATGTGTTTTCGGACTCAAAAGAATGTAGAAAAAAAGGTGGACTCACAGAAAAGATGACTGATTATCCCCAAGGCCTTCAAAGGAAAGGTTCTTGGCTGAAGCAGATATCTGACTAGAGGCATGAGAGGGGGCAATGACAACAAAAGCATTAGAGCTGCTGAAAGGAGTTGATGAGATAGGATCAGACAATGGATGAATGAGGCCTCAGGCTTGACCTTAGCTGACACTGAGATGGGTCAAAGGTCTGTACACCAAAAAGCAGAGGTCAATTAATTCAGAGAAATGTGTCTAGGTAGCCTGCTGTGCGTCTGACTGTTGCCTGACTGCTCACTTCCACACTTCTAATCTGTAACTGATTGAGGTCTGCCTAAGCGAGGTTTGGCAGGAGCTCCTGGAACACATCACCCAGTGGAAGACTTAGCTCGCTGTCATTCTTGCTCGGCCGTGTTCACTGAATATCACAAGAAAGGACTCAGTGACACCTCATTTTAAAGCAACACCTAACAAAAATGTATTAGAAAGGTTTTATTCTGAGTTCTGTATGTTAATATAACCACGAGCAAATACTTTCCCTACACTGAAGTATATTTAAAAATGTACAGTTCTCTGCACAAATTTGGAAGTACACACAAATAAACCCCCATCTCTGCTCCCTCCCCCTGTGTAACCCCTCGTTTCATGTGAGAAATGCGTTTAAGATCAAATAGAAGCATGGAAACTTTGCTAAAGAAGAACAGACTGCTCTCCTGTCCTGTCCCTGACCAAGACAGGGCATGAGCACTTGGAGTTGGTCCCCAGTCGCCGTATCAAGGCTGACCACTGCTGCAGGCTGTCCTCAGGAGGAAGGACAGCAGGGATGATTTAAATTTCAGAAGAAGAATTCCTCCATGGGACGTAGTTGCATGTGTGTGTGTAACCTTCACGTCT
>JAVQJF010116368.1:0-37036 GCA_036023855.1 Gadopsis marmoratus
ATGTTTTTTGTTTATTATATTTTAATGCTTTCTGTTTTATTGATTTATGAGTAACCTGTTTTTACCTTCTCTGTCAAAGCACTTTGTAAACTCTGTTTTTTAAAGGTGCTATATAAATAAAGTTTGCAATTATTATTATTATTATTATATCAGTAATATACAGCTCTGGAAAAAATTAAAAGACCACTCCAAATTTTCCAAAGTTCATTTTACTCAAACACCTACCTATAAATAGTAAAACCAGAGAACTGATCATTTTGCAGTGGTCTCTTAATTTCTTCCAGAGCTGTATATGTATATAAATATTCTTTTTTCCCTGTGTGTGATAGGCTTTTCATTTCTAAAAGGAACATCACACCACCATAAATTTGGTTAAAGGCTCAGTTCACTCAACACATACAAAAAAAACACATTTTCTCACTTTTAACTAGCAATATCACATGCAGTTGAGATGTTGGTGTTGCATTATATAAACGATATTTTTCAGCACTGTGAAAGACTTCTTAAGTTCAAAAGCCAAAACTTTCTGCTTGGCTGAAAAATGTACCACCAGAGGTGAGAAAATATGTTTTTTCATTATTTGCGTGGACTGATGCTTTAACAATTGAAGTTGCAGTGTTATAATGCTAAATGCAGGGATAGACATATAATAACTAAAGCAGCATTATAAAGAAAAACTGCTCACCACTATGCAGAGCAGCAACCTATGGCTTTTATAAAATTTAAGATGAAACAGAATATGTGTGACACCCAGAAGGCAGGTGTTCAGTAGCTAGTTTACATTTAACCAAAAGCTTCAGTGCATTAAACACAGTAAGCTACAGCACTGCTGGAGCCAACGCAGACCACTCAGAGCTTCAAGCAAGTGTATCTGGTTTGCCCAAATCATCTTAAAACAGTGGAAAATTGCTCCGGATTAGGGTTTGACAAGCAGTTGCAGTTGGCCAGCGTAGCCTTTGACGGCGGGTTATGTTAAACACATGTACAGTAATATCCTGTGTGTGCAAAAGCAAATTCTTCACACTCCCTCTTTATTGAGCGGCTGCTCTGCGGGACGACATTCCTTCAGTACATTACTCCCTGTGCCCGGCACTCTCCTCTGCTATGCTGAATATGCACAGGTGGCTGAGAGACCCCCTTCTGAGCAGAGGAGAGGGAGGAAAATCAGCAGGCTTTTTTCAGCTTATGAAACAAATGTTTGGCATTCCACTGAGCACTGCTCTGCTGTAGACCTGTCTGTTAACAGGCGGCAGTACGCCAGGGCTTGTTGGCCACTGATTTGACATTGGCTTCCAAGAAATTTCAAAAAGCAAAGAGGAACTGTACACCTCGCCTCTCCTGTTGTTATTCTTTTGGGGTATTTCGAACATTTTGTTCTGATGTATTCCCTCTCTCATCTGTAACCAATTAATAGTGGAGCTAAAAGAACGCTACAGATGTAATTACTCAGGAATTTTCTCACTTGCACGTGGAGAGTGTGTCCTTATTTTAAGTCTGCTTCGTAGCACTGGCAAGTGACTAGAACAGGCCCAGCTATGTCACACATCCTAACAACAGGTTCAGAGACCACTGCTTGCTGTATGTGTGAGGAACAGATACATGAGGTGCTTTTTTTTTTTTTTTAAATGAGTCAAAACCACTGAATACCATATGGGCAGGTCACCGTGAATTATGTTTGGCTGGTGGATTTTCTCCATGTTTTGACTGTGCAGACTGATAGCAGCAGATCTTGTAGATCAATAATATTTTGACTTTCATCTAGCATCTACATGAAACCTGTACTACTATACAATCTGACCACTTGGATCATCTTTGTCCCGTTTAAAACACTCAGCCCTACAACAAATATCAGTACAGTTTAATGCTACTTATTTGCAATCACAGTTCTGCAGAATGACATGAAAGTGAAAAGGTTTGAGGTCAGTAAGGAGATAAACTATATCTACACCATTTAACCTGCACACAAGCATAAATAAGGGACATGTAGAATGCCTCGCAGTTCAAAGGGTCATTCGAGATATTACACACTAAGGGTATAAATTCATGTTTTGTGCAGTGGTGGGAGGCGTACAACGTATGGACAACTTTCAAAAGTAAAAGTACTCATTATGCAGATTGACCACTTTCAGTGTCGTACTGTTATACATTATATTATACTGATACATTAATGTGTAAGCAGCATCTTTTACATTTTAGATGGTCAAGATGGAGAATTTCACATTGTTGGGTTGTATTATATATAAAAATGCACGATATTTAATGAGATAACCATTTGTTTTGTATGTATTGTATTATTCTGCAAAGTAACTGCATGAGTAAATGTAATCCGCCAGCAGTTTTGTATCCATTCTTTAATACGCCAGCTTGAACTAGTCAACGTATGCATGGTTTGGTCACAGGTTGTGCATTTAAACAGGGTCATGCAGGGTCATGTGCAGCAGCTTCTTGGGCTGTAAATGCCTGACACACACACACACACACACACACACACACACACTAATGGCGCCCCCTGTCAATGAATCTGCGCATGACAGATGCTTGGACCCGCTCCTGTGTGTGGGCTCTTCAAGCTGACAGTTGATGCACATTAAAAGCATTTGCCTGTATTTCTCTCTGGGGTAGTGCGATTATGCCCTTGAATGTGGTTCTAATGGCCTGACAGCTGCATCATATATTGAAACGGATTCAGAATGTAAGACCTCAACTGAATCCCCCAGCTAGAGTAAAAAGTTGATGCATTTTTTATTTTGTTGCATTTTACTCTAAATAAACCGTAAAGAGCCATAACGTAAATGTTACTCTGCAAAGTCCCGGCATCTTGCTCTGATGTAAGGAATAACGGAGACGAGGCAATTCATCAGTAGACCACAAGCTATTCGGGGGTGTGACTACAGTCACTGGGGTCTATATATTGAGATGTTTTTGTCCGGTGGCTTTATGTGAATGAGAGAGAAGCCGCCCAGTGAAAAGTCGCCGCAGTGGGACACAGCGCGCTTCCTCACGTCGCCACGATGGAATCCTGTTTTCGCGCACTTTGCATGACTCTTGTCCTGGCGTCGGTCCCCCGGCGGTCAGGTGCGGTCGGGCCGGTGATCAAATGCGAGCCGTGCGATGCTGGCGCACGCCTGTCGTGCAGACCTCTGCCGAAGGACTGCGCCGAGAGGCTGCGCGAACCGGGCTGCGGCTGCTGCATGACCTGCGCGCTGAGCTTCGGCCAGCCGTGCGGAGTCTACACCGGGAGATGTGGCTCCGGGCTCAGCTGTCAGCATCAGCCCGGCGAGACGAAACCTCTGCAGGCTCTGCTGGAGGGACGGGGCATTTGTGCAAACGCTACTAATAAGCGACCTGCCGCCAGACCAACGCCTCCGCTCAATGAACTGCCAGGTAAGGCTTGTGCGTCTCTGCACCTGAGGTGCTTTATGGTTGTTAGGGGTTTTAGGACGACTTAAAACGCGTATCGGTGTGCACTAACTGTGCAAAAATGTTTCTATTTATTGCCCATTGCAAGCTTCTAATCACAAAGAAACACGTGTTAGAGTTAGAGAGTTGATCATGTCAGTGTTGGGAAGATGTTTCTGTTAATAATAATAATCAACTCTTCATTCAGTGATGAGAGTAGAAATCCAGCTGACAGGCAGAATCACTCATTGATTTCACAGCCCTTAATTTCTCTTGGATCATGGGAAGAGAAGGTGGAGGATGAAACCGGTGGAAGCATAATATTTTTGAGCCCTAGTAAGAGAGGTGCGACTCAAGACCTGAACCTCCCCAAATCCTTTAGCAAAGACTAAATATGGATTTTCAAGTTAGGATGATTGTGGATCATATTGAGATAGTGTAACTACTTATCGTGCACACGTAAAGGAAATGGACTACAGGGTTTCAAGGTTTAAGGCCCAGGCACATTTGAAATCAAGTGGTAGTCATCTTGCATATTTCTGTTAATTTCCTGCCAAAACTGATAGATGTAGATCATCTCAGGAAATGCTGGTGAAAAATGGATCGCTGGGGACCCTCAAAGTGACCTCTGGCTTGCTGCTAAAACCTGAATCAGAATTAAAAATACATGAAATGGAAGATTATGTATCCTAGTGTGCTGTTTTGTGAATAAACACATGTCGTCCTCAAACCTCAGCAGAGAATATTGAGACTCAGGACGAGGAGAGGAATTCCACCGGCTCAGGCCTCCAAACCTCGTACAGCACCCACAGACCCACGGGACCCCTGAGGCCTCCACTTCACCCCTTTATCCCCTCTGCCAAATCAGAAGTCCTCAGACGGGAGCAGCAGAAGAGAACCCAGAGCTTAAAAATGGAGGAGCTCCCGGGACCACTCATCACAGACCAGCAAAACTTCTCTCTAGAGACCAAACAGGAGCCTGAGTATGTAAGTACCACAACCAATATTTTACTGTCTCCGGAGCATACTGGAGGAATGTTTTTCTCCTCTTCCTCTGTGTTTTGGTGATTTTCTCCCCCTGCGGGTGAATGTTTTGGGTAGCGGTGCTGATGGTTGGCAGGCGTCGTGAGCAGTAGAATGGCATGGCAGCGAGCGGGTACGATGGCCCTGCGGCTGACCTGGGTCAGGCGGTTGTTTGGCCACAAGGCGTCCGCGTGCCGGGTGCACTGGGAGCCAGCAAATGATGGATTGGCCTATGCGAGTGCCTGTTGGGAAGCCCTGCCGCTATTTTGATCTTCTCTTTGGCCAGAGAAGTGAGCACACACTAGTAATGGGCTTTGACTTGCTGCTTTGATTAGTGACTGGAGTACTTGGACTTGAGGACAAGCCTTTTGGCTTCTTCTTTGAGCTTTTTGATTTCACTTTATTCCCCATCCTTTGTGTAAAGTGTAAGAGTTCTAAGCAGCTTTGGCAAATTGTTAAGCTGCTACAAGTCGGCCAGATGAATTCATTTTCTCACCCGTCACCTCTTTCATTTCGCAGCCACCATTGATTAGGTATTACAGCAGAGCCATGTGTGATGCAGCGTGAATCAGCTTTGTTAATGTTAACGAAAAACAAAGAGATGTCAAGATCACACTGCAAAATGAAATAGTTTGCGCCCGTGGCATCAGCTGCACTCTGGTGTCAGATGTGAAGTTTGAGCTGGAGATGTTTAAGTATTGGAGAACGTACAGTAACTGTGTGTGTGTTCCCTCATCTGTAGGGTCCCTGTCGGAGAGAGATTGAGAGCATTCTCAGCAGCCTCAAGATTACAGATATTCTCAACCCCAGAGGTTTCCGCATACCAAACTGTGACAAGAAGGGCTTCTATAAGAAAAAGCAGGTAAAAGAAAACAGCACATTCAAAGGACCATGATTTGATATTGACTGAATGCTACAATATAGAATCGTGCATCAATTTCACGGAGCTACATCTTACTTAAACATCTACTTGTTTACAACATTGGAAGCCTGTAAAAAGGAAGCCCGCATTTCCTTTTTTACATGCTGCATTAGCAAAGATTCACTGCTGAAGTCTAGTGACTCAAACTTTAGGTCTGCTGCAGCCCAATTACAGATTTGTAGCTGTCCTCCTTTACCCATTGGTAGTTATTAGAGCCTCATCACTGCACCACCACACCAGTGAGGTAGACCCTAGCCACTGGCTCTGGAGACAGGAACCACAGGGCCTAAACCCCTGTGGGGTTGACGGCTGGGACGATGGCCGTTTAACAGGAACCCTCCCAAGGAGACAGACGTCAAGGTGGCCACCGGCACCCGATGCGCTCCCCCCATAATTGCTGGACTTTTGAGAAGCATGCACAGAAATAGAGCTGCAGCCATCCCCACGCTCGCATGGTTCACCCACGATCGGGTTGTAATAAATGAGAGGTTCTGACGCATTCATATGGAGGCACTTAGAGCTCCCGCGCCACTGCATCAGCGAGGCAGCTTTTCTTATAACATAGCAGTCCCTCCTGCTTAATGGAATTGCTCTCCTTGACCTGCAATCATCTCATAATCAGCCTCACAACGCCGGGCTCATTGTCTTTGTTTATGTAGAATGGACCTAGTGTACTGAGCTGAGCCCCGAGGCACTGAGGGAGTGGCAGACATTTCATTTTGGTCAGTTTAATTTGGACGTTAGCATGATTTTGAGCAAAAACATCTCTTATTACGGCTCTTAATAGCAGTAAATGTCTTTCTAGAGAGGAAAGCTACCCAGAACAGATCTAATGTTGGAAGCAGATGTACGTTTTCAGTAAAGTGCTTAAAATTTTAACTGATTATTTTCTACCAGAGAATTTGTCATACTTTTGTCTTGCAGCTCAAATGTTAAACCCCTTATCATACATGTGTCCACTCAAAATGTAGTGATGAGATGAGTTTTTAAAATCCAACACATAACATGATCTATACCCCCCATGCTTCCTATGCACAAGCGGTCTGGCAACGAGAGAGCCCGACTTCAGCTCAGATCGTCCTCTCAGTCGAACCCCGCTGAAATATTGAACTAAATCAGGTCGTCTTCCTTCCAGATCAGCTCTGACTCCTCTGTGGAGCAGCAGCACCGTTGCTTTAGCCCTCGAAATGAATGGCTGCATGTTTTACTAGAGTGGAGGTTGACCTTTAGTAAAATTGGCAGTAAAATAACAGCCCTTGGGTAGCTCCACAGACTCTGTAAGTCATTTGTAGTACCCATAATTTGGAGCTGTGGGGTATAATCAGCAACAGATGATTCGTACTGGCCACCAGCTTCTGAAAATAGATCTCGCTTCTCAGTTGTTCACAAACGGGACTAAGCAAATATTTTACCAGGTTTCTGTTTACCTTAAAGGTCTCTATATGTGTGTGTAACAGGAGGTAGACCATAAAAGCAGCTCAAAATACCACAGCGTGCTGGATAACCAAGGCTGCGTCGACTCAGCACAATCTGACCATTAATGCCTCTTAACTATTGCTGTTCTACTTCATTGAGTAAAGTGGCTTGTTACCCATAATGCTGCATATTCAGCTGGATTAGCACATTAAGCTGACCCCCCGCCCACCTCCATTTCTCTTCCCTCCCTTCACCTTATCCCTTCCTTCACTTTCAGTGCCGTCCGTCCAAAGGCAGAAAGCGAGGCTTCTGTTGGTGTGTGGACAAATACGGGCAGCCTTTGCCAGGTTTTGATGGGAAAGAGCGAGGAGACGCCCAGTACTACAACTCCGAGAGCCAATAGGAGCGGAGCAGGACTGAGGGAGGGAGGGTGGGAGTGAGAGCAAGAAGAATTGTAAACAAATGGAGACACTGAGGATATTGGCAGGGAGGTCAAGAGATGGCTCAGCCGATATATGGATGTTTGCTGTTTCTATCTGTTGCCTGTGGGACCTTTTGTGAGGCAGAGCATGGGGAACAGAGGAAGAGTACCAGGAGGAAAAAAAGCCTCCGTGTCACGGATGCGGTCTGAACCTTTCTGTGACAGATGGGTTCTTCACAAGCTGTTTTGCCTCTGACCCAACAAGGACGACGTCTGAAAGGGGGTTACGCTTGATCTCAGAAGCCTTATTCTGTTTATAAAACGCAGAGACATTTGTACCCGTCACAAACATTGATGAGAGTGCTCCTCATGTACGCACAATTAGGTGGCATTGCACATGTGTACATGCCTGTGATGTGTAATCATAAATTGTATACTTGGGATTTATGTGGATATTGTGCGTGGTCATGACAACCATAAAATGTATGTTTGTATGAATATGTCAAACTAAGCATGCAGTGCCTCACTATGAATTCCTGTTCCTATGAATTCCATTTTTTCCGGTCGCTTCCTGCTCCTCTGGAAGCTGGACTGGAATGTGCAGCTCAAAATCTACAGTGTGTTTAAAGTTTTTTGTTTTTTTTATACTGGATCTCAAGCCACAGAAAGAGGGACATGTGGTTGTTACTGTTTTGTTGTCACTTTGCATAAGCTGAATTTTTGGGGGAAAAGGCCACAAACCGTTATCTCTGATCTCTGTGTAGCTGGTGATCATTTTCATCACTTGCCTTGGTTTAAGAAAATACGCTGTTTGCATATACAATGCAACCCTCAGATGTCTATTTTTACTTAATAAAGGCAGTATAAAATTATGCATGCAAAATGGCATTGTCTTGTTTTTCTCTCCATCTTGCCATCTCTTGCTTTGAGTGTGTATGACACAGACTTGTTTTGGCTGTGGAAAAACACATTTACACACAGCCCCATCAAGATGAAATAGCATTTTAATTGAATGCACATCCACAGAATTAGAAGAATATGTACAATGTTTCCTTAAAACCAATAATGGAATAGCAGCATTCCTGGCAAATAGCATTCACAAACAATTTAGTCCACTGCACAAGGGCTCAACAGCAAACAAAAGCAGAAACACTTGAGTGAATCATAATAAATACTTGAATAGATGCTGGAATAGGTCAAAAAAAGACAAATAAAAGTCCCTAATGTGAGAAAGATGTAGCTGAGAACAGCCCTCAGCAGTCCTCAGAGACGATTGGACCTACAGAGACTAGTAGAGGTAGACAAATGCAGAAAAACCCATCCCAAACCTCACGGTGGCTTGGATGAGTCCTGATATGTTTGTGCGTGGCCGCCATGCACATACTTGCGGCACTTTAAGTATTTCCCCCAATACCCATTGAGGAAACGCCAATGGAGATACATTCAGACAATGTCAACATGTTGAATGAATGAGCGGCTGTGTTGTTTCGTGCCATGCGCAGCTCCAGTTTTGAATGAATAAAAAAAAAAAAAAACTGATCCTGAAGACTCTGAAATGGGCTTGGCAGAGCTGCGGACCTGTGGTTTTGAGCAATGGAGTTATTTAGTCAGAAACACAAATGTATACAGTGTTGCCCTATTTACAATCGCAAAAAAAAGGTAAACATATAAAAAATCTAAAAATTACAAATGGTTAATGCGAGTTAGAATATACAAACACTGAATAAATAAGTCTTGATACATACATCATGTAAATAAAATGAGAGGAAATTTACCTCTCTAAAATGGGATGTTACATTTTGCTTTAAAAGGAAGTCAGTTCATCAGTTGCAAGTAGATTCCCACTTTTGCCTGATTTATCAGCAATGAAACATGTTTGCTTGTGTCTATTTGTGTTTGTTTACGTCTGTGTGTGTGTTTGTGTGCGTGCGTAAGCGTGTTTATGAATGCTAACAGTGTCCATCCTTCAGTGAGTGACTTCTTGATGACACTCTGAGTCACCGAGCAGGTCACTCGATCCGGGGATCTTCTTCCCATTCCAGGAAGAGGCACACCAGCAGCGAGTGGGCGGTCCAACCAGAGATGACTCACACTGAGGGGGAAACAGAGATGGTGAACCACATGAATAAATCACCCAGTAGCTTAGGATGAATCTCTTTCAACAGGTGGAACCAATTTAATTTCGTGAAACCCTAAAATTCCCACCTGCTTGGCCTTGTAGAAGCCGTGCTTGTCACAGTTGGGGAGGTAGAAGGTTGTGAAGTTCTCTCCCAGTTTCTGCTGAGAGGTGGCTATCATGTCCAGTGCTGCGTGCAGTTCAATGTGACAGGGACCCTAGGAAAAAAAAGACAAAGACCAACAGTGAGAGACATTTACTCACTGCTAACTTATATGAATTCCAGTTATCTCTCTTAAAACGCCACAGCTCCTCAAAATCAAGTGCTCCCTCTAGTGGAAGGGGGGTAAATTACTTTGAATCATCTTCATTAGCCAGGTTGATGACTTTTCCTCACCTGTTGTACCAGTTTGTTGCGGATGGCATTGACCTTGTCCTTGATGCTCTCCTGGCCATCAGCAGTGTCTTGTTGGTGGTCGAAGGGAAGGTTGAGACCCAGCATGTAGTGCAAGGAGCCGTGGTCAGGGACTCCATCAGCTTCTTCTGTACAGGATTCAGAAAATTAGTTTGACTTTAATGATAAAAATGTGTTTTAGACCTGAAATCTAAAAAAACAACTTTTTTTTGGTTTCCTGTGTTGCTTTGGGGCCACATTTGGACATTTTAAGATCTTTAAAGTAGCAAGTGTTAACGTATAATGCACATGTGAAAGAGAAAATCCTGAAACTCTTGAGAGTACCTTGGCCCAGGTCTTCAGTGCAGACCCCCTGTCCTCGGGTCAGAGCGTGGAGCGGCCTGGCCTCACCGGGCCTGGGTGTGCAGCGGAGGCCAACACCACAGTGGGCTGTGTGAACCCCACAGGACGCTCCTTTCTCCAGAGCGCAGGCCATGCAGCAGCCACAGCCAGGTTCCCTCAGCACCTGCTTGCAGTCTGCTGGGATGGCAGGACAGTCATTCAGTTTCACCTGCGTACAGGCAGCACAGCGGATAGGCTCCGGTCCCACCACTGGGGACGACCTCACCACTGCCAAGACAGCCAGAACCACTGCTGCCACAAATGTCAGCTTTTTATATAATCCAGGCATCTCCAGTCTTCAGATAAAATAGATTCTTCTTTTTGGACTTGCCTCTTCAAACTGCTCAGTATGGCTGTACTTTTTTCTCTAAACTGATTTCTCCGAACCAGCGGTATTTATATTGAGATCTGGCCTCCAGAGACGTTAATGATTGACGCACTGACCATGGGTATGAAATATCTTTGACAACGCTGCTGTAAATGGTGGATGACCCTGCTTGACGTGCGTAGATCCAGGTTCACAAGGTCAGTTGTCAATATTGACTGTGGAACATAAAGTGACTGTACATCAAAACAACTTTGTTTTTGGACCAAATTACTGATTTTTATCTCTACCTTTGAGCTTATGAAATCAATCACATAGATGCTGATTTTTGAAGAAATTTACCAATTAAGTAGTAGGCCTAATGAATAACATCCACTATAAGGAATACTAGATAATCCGATGAATTATAGAGATAATATTTATATATATATATATATATATATATATATATATATAGTTATGAAATAATGGCTGGTGATTCTAAAAACTGTTTGTTGAGAAACACTTATTTTGTGAACTAATGCTGACAGATTTTCTTTGACACTATTTTCACATTATAGCCTTGTTTGTTCCTCTAGTCTCTTTGGCCTGAAGGTCAAACACAACATTTCAGATTAGAAACACTTCTTGTTTGTGATTGGGCCGAACCCAAGTCAATTCAGAGTTTATTCAATGGATGTGTTGAGGGTGGCTGTCACATTTGTTTGATATGGTTTAACCCTGTGTTTTGCACCTTATTCACCATAGAAACTGTGGCAAAAATATGAGACTATGAGTCTTACCTTGTGATTTATAACATAGGATTTGTGCACCTGCAATGAAGAATTTGAGAAGGTGTAACAGCTGTGTTGTGATTGTTGGAGAGAAAAACTAAATTCTACAGGTTTGCTACTTTGTGTTTTCTCTGTGACTTCAAATGTACTGATACACATGTGTGGCTACAATCTCAAGTGTCACAGGTGCTCCGTTGTTTTGCTCCAGTAATACCTTCACACTACACAGATCCACCAACCAAGAAGTGTTGCCCCTCCCTTTCCATAATCTATAATGCTGTTTTTTGTGAAATGTGGTGTTTTGATCTTCAGGGCCACCATACTTTGGTGACGGTTGCTCTTATCAGGCAGACAGATAAACAAGATCATTGACATCTTTAGCAGTGCGTAACCCTAACATTATGGATTGCCCTGCAAGAATCACAACATGTTTGTCTGAAAGAAGACAGTAGTAATTGCTTGTTGGCTTGGTGTAGTATTTGTCATAACCATCTATGGCAAAAGCCAGAAACTTGGTCTTACTATATTTCTGATATACACACCAACACCACTCATGCTGTGATCCTCCATATGAGCCCAATTTGGAACTTTGTTTTTTATTAAACAGAAAACTGATATCTAACGCTACCCACTAATGCTTTGACCAGGAAAGACCAAGTAATTGGGATTATTCACCAGGGTCCTGGATGCTGCTGGTGGTGGGAATGTGGTGTTTCAGTGCAAAAAATAACAATAAGATGAGCATATGGGCTGCACATGTATTTGATGACTATTTGAAGTTATAATTGGTTTTAGATTTAAATAAGGGGGAAGGATCGGTTGAAATGTTTTGGAGTAAGTACAGAAAGTGCAGAATAAACTCACAGATTTTGGAATAACTGTCAATCATGGAATATATTTATAGAAAAAGCAGTAGTGGAAAGTAAGTCAATTGTCTCCAGTACTGTACTAAGACAGATACTAAGTCTGTATTTCTTAAGTTTCCTAGAGTAGTTCAAAGGTTTAATAACCCTTCAAATATTAAATTTTTTTTAATTAAATAAATCACAATCAATTCAAACCTTCAACCAACATATTCAATGCTAAAGGAACATTCTTCCCACAAACGATAATGTATCCCTTATCCCTACTGCTCTTTTAAAGTTAAATAAACCACCACCCACCGTGTGTGTGTGTTTGAAGGGAGAGCTTTGGCCTCTCAAATAACATTTTACACTGGCATTCAATTCAAAGAACACCGACTTAGAAAAAGGTAACAGGGTTCAGGCCGAAGCTGACAGGAGCAGCCACCAGTTTGCATTAATACCAATAGAGAAAAAGGAATGTTCTGATTTAATGGCTTCATGTACTGGATGTCTGATGTATGGGGAGATCAGCAGAGGAGACATGCCAAAAATATTAATAGAACAAACACATTTATTGTATATTATACAAAAACTATCAAATTGACACTATAGAATGTTTTCATCGTGCAGCCTTTATTGTACATTTTCTGATTGTACCTTATTTGTTTATTCCATGATAAGGACAAAAAAGAAACCGTGACTTGTACATTGCACATGGACTTTACTCCCCGGTAGTGCCAACCCTTAATATGGCATGTTAGCCGTGACACGTTTGTTACATTAAGTGTTTCATGTTCAGCTCGTGGGGCCTGTGAAGTGTGTCACTCGACCACCAGTTGGTGAGTTGTCGCCTCTTCGATGTTGACCATCAGGTCCACCAGCCACTGAGGAAATGGCTCCTCCTTGAAAATATGTTTGAGGACGTTGGTGAAAAAAAGTACGATAAAATCTATATTTTTAAAAGTTAAAACAGCTTTACTTGAAATTAACACTCACAACCAGAGACGCCTTTGTGCTCCTTTTCCTGTTTGTCTTCTGCACTCGTGGTTTAGGTGATGTGGGTTTCTGCCATCTGATCTTGGAGACCTTAAAACAATAGAGCATCACCTCTTTTCCATTTGAGTTGAGTGTTGCCAGATTTAATATGAATGTAAATTGTGCAAAAATGCTTACCTTTATTCTCAGCGCGCTTCTACCGGAGCTCTCCTCATTTCTTAACCTTGCCTGCTCAGGTGGGGCGTCATCATATAGATCCACTGCACGTGTGTCCCGATCTGACACAGAGAAATCCTCCACTTCCACCTGGTGATTGTTGGTAGATTGCGTTTGAAGAAAACTCACTTGGCTTAGGGAACAAGACAGTCGCCTAGGTCTCAGAACCCTCAGCGGGGGAGCATCGTCTTCATCTTCTTCACTCGCGTCTTCTGTCATAACCTCCTTTGTCTCTGCACCCACTTGAATTTGAAAATCCCCTTCTCCCTCTCCTGTTCTGCCGCCTTCGACTTCATCTTCCTGCTCTGACTCTTCCTGTATAGCCTCCAGATGTGACCTCTGTTGCATCCTTTACAGTCACGTTATTTTTATCACAAAGCAGAATTAACATAAAAGGTGCATTCAATGATGGATTTCAGGATTTTCAAAAAAAAACTGTAGATTAAAACTTACATTTTGCTGCTGTATGTCCATTTAGCTGGAAGACTGAGCTTTCCTCACACGTAGACATGCTGCAGGTTCAGGGTTTAATTAGTTGATTATTGAAATCAGGTGTGGACGCTTAACGACAGACAGATGACAGGTGGAGGTGGACGTGCTTTTTGACACAAGAAGTGAAAAATAAAGCAATGTAACCTTGGGCCAAAGGTTCCATGTAACCAAATCAGTGTGTTGTAATAAATAATACTATATTGTTTTTTTAATATTTAAAATCATGGTAACACTTTGAAGGGACACTCCACCAATTGTACATATTAAGTTCAGTTTACTTGTCAACAGGGTGAAAACAGCGGTATAAAGTGTTCTGTGGCTGTGGTGGGAGACTTAAAAAAATAAATAAAAAAGCTAATGTTGTCGACCCGTCCTAGAAAAGTGATCTCCTGCTTCCATTGTTCCCATTTCATCTGCATTGATGGAGTACCCCTTTAAGGATCCATAATTTCTTAATAATTTTCCTAAAAGAATCATGCAAATAACTACTATGTAACCCGATACAAATTATAGCAAATAATAGTCACTACTTTATTCTCTTTAGTTTTGTTCCCTCCTGGCCGATCTGACTTATGTCAAACTAAGACTGTTTTTCAATCTCAAAATAAATGGGCTGGTATAGTTCTGTAAATTTAAAAAACGTTAAGGTGTGTTGCTGATAACCAGTTACAATTTGTGGCGTTACAGTCTTACAATATGAAAAGGTCTTAAAAGGTCTGGAAATTAACTTCAGGATTCCTGCATATACCTTGTTTTTTAAGTTACTTTACAGTCCGTTCCCACACAGGCAATATAAAGTGATTAATACATGTAAAACGTTACATACTGTACCTTCAAGTGAATAATTAATGAATCTTTACTTCTTTACTATCAGCATTTCTTTCAAGGAAATTCATCTGGAGATTTCAAGCTGTTCAGCATTGTCTTTATTTTCCCTAAAATTAGTTCCAAATTACATAGTTCTTTCCAGGAGACTTACTTGGAAATGATCATAAACTTACATCTCCATAAAATAAAGCATTATCAAAAAATTTCTAGTTTTCTTTGTTGTTGAAATGTAACCTAATTTAATTATTAACGAATTTCTCAACCTAATTTACTCATCTTGACCCTTTTTAGCCTTGATGACAACGGGGGGGGGAGTGTTGTTTGCGAACCATCATTTACCTTGGATTCCCTACATTGCTTAATGTCAACTTTAGCTTGGAGTCAGGGAACCTGACCACGATATTGATAACATCAGTTTTTTTCTGTAAAGCAAGATCTCCTTCAGAATGCAGCCAGATTGGAATTCATCACAAAATATTAATAACTGACCAGAATTAGTTTTATTTCATTCCAAAGCAAAAATAATTCCATGGCTGCAGTATACTGAAAATGGTGGAGTGAGCCAGACGTTTGTTGACTTAACTGTTACACCAAGTGATCCCAAGACCAATTCTACATCAACGCTGGGAAAACAATTTTGGCTCCCACTCAGTATTTGGGACATAGTGACCTTCATTTGGCTGTGGGCAGTGGAAGGACACAGATTGGCATAATAAACCTGTCATCATCTGCCATGTTTTGCTGTGTAGAGTGAAAGCTGTTATTTTAAGAGTCATAAACTAAGGTGTGAGAAATGAAATTTTATAGACTGGAACTAACAGGGAAAACAACCCATAAAAAGTTATATTTGTAACCCGCTCATCATTTGCTCTGCTGCATGCTACAGTACGTTTGTGGTTTGGGGGACAAAGTGTAAATATTGTGTTTCAAATCCTTATATGGCTGATACCTAAAAATCAACAAAAAGATCCCCATTTACACCCTCAACCACAATCCCATACACCCTACTTGTGTTATATCTCAGTAGCCAAAACTATTTTACGATTTGTAATAATTTTTACTGACATTCATAGCCACACTCACTTGATATTTTATACACCAATATTGTCTTTATTACAAAATATTCAATAACCCAACTTTACACTGTACAAGATACAACATAGTTTACAGCTTTTTGGCTATTTACAAAAAAGTATGATCTGCATATCAAAGTGAATATATCTAAAAAGGCAGGTTGCAATCACTGTAAGCTTATTGAGTAAGGCAAAGACTTGAAACATGATGTATTTACACTTTTGCAGATCAAGAGAAAGTTCTACGCTGATAAAGATACAGGCTATAACGATATCTGGAGTGCCTCACATTTCCGAGACTGAGTTTGAGAGTCGTGCTAAAGCTTATATATTTTGAGGTAAACTCAAAATGTAGCATACATGGGGTGAAAATGTTTGCCTGAAAGATGACAGTAGCCAAACGCTGCACCAAAGCTTCTGTGGCATCGAGAAAACGTGCCGATGTGCATGGAACATTTGAAAGGCTTCGGCTAAAGGACTCGTGCATTTGTAGACGTTGTGTGCTTGTTTTATGTGCTTAAGTAATGTATGTGTTCTCTTCTGTGCTGATGAATGCCTTCCTGGATGTCAACATGTACGTTTGCACCATACACAGAGGTGCACTGGTCCCCTGATGTTGATGTTGATCGAACTTTGTGACTGGTCCAAATTTGGCATTAACTAGCTTCCATAGGCGCACTCAGTAGAATTGCTCTTTAGGTCTACACACCATCCTGTATTCCTTTCATTGACCTTTACTGCCTCACTGTGTGTATAGACTTAACACACATGCCACATTACATTAAACTATTGTGAATCAGGGCAATGTAAGAACATTAGTTATTCATGAAAACCTTATTTTCAGGGTTCAAAAAGACACTTTTTAAGTCCACTGATGACGTCTGAAAGCGTCCCATATGCCAATTATGTTCAACCTACTACAATATTTTCTCTTCTCTCTTGTACGGTGAGGCAATGTAAGCAGTAAAACTAAAAGATCTATGGAAAGCTCAATACTTTGGTTTTCTTTCAACAGGAGTACCATTACTATGGCTGTCAACTCTTAAAAAGTCATGCACTATTAACTGTAAATATGTCTCGAAAAAAGCCTATTTTATCCAGTGAGTATAAAAAAAGTATTTTGTGCTGTTTCGTTACAATTCAGAATTAACCACACATGCATACACACACTCACAAGTACACACATGCATGCTTACATACACCAAAAAGAAACAACACCATTTTACACTGTAAATAACACAATGTATCCTTGGCATAATCAGAAAGACAGTGCAAAAGCGATAGCATGATAAGTCTTTTTCTGGATATCAATGCACATATCCCGTGTACGTGGAATATGTACTACATATAAAACAAAAGATGCACATTATACCTGGATCTGAGGGAACCCAGGAACACCACAAATCTAATCATCTGGTACGGAGGTGTTAAAAGAGGATCTGAGATTCCGGGTATCTTTCTTCTTCACGTTTGTCATCTAAGAGTAGTAAGAGCAGTTAAAAATCCCTAAAAACGAGTATGATTGTCCGTATCACCATGTCCTTTCTTGGGATGTTCATATCCTGAATGAGCATATTCTGGGTTATGCCAGTAGCTCAGGATTTATTAGGAAACACCTGGACAGCCCCGTCTTCTCTAGGCCTCCAACCTTGGTTTTCTTTCCTTTTTTTCATCGACGTTTAAGTTTGTAGTCTTGTCTTTCTTTCTACACGGCTACATCTGCAACAGCTGTCTCAATCTCAATCTGTGTCACGTCTAGGTCCTCCTCCTCATCTACCTCACCCACTGCGGGAACGCAGGAGGAGGGCAGGCATGCTGCTTGGCTGTTGCTGCTGTTGACTGTGTTCATCTGCATGTTGCTGCCCATGCTGGCATAAGCATTTAGGCTGGCGACGGAGGACACGCTGCCCAGATTGGTCGGGACACTCGTCTTGCCACAGGAGTGGATCCGGCGCGCCAGGCTGGCGGAACGCATCACTGAAGAAGTGGTCGCAGTGCCCACGCCCTGAACCTTCCCTTCCAGGAAGTAGGTCAGCATCTCACCTTTACCCTTGACACTGACTTTGCCACGGCACACCAGGTCATAGTTGGTATTCAGCAGGCGGTAGACCTCCTCGGTCACCTGTATTATAAGAACAAGGAATCATACACGTGTATCTATTATGAATGACTGTAAGAAAACACCTAGTTCCCTCTTGGGGTTCAACAAAGTTCAATCTACTATCAAAATAGAACACCTAATGTACTTATTTATTTATTATTATCTACTTGTCTGTAGTGAAAGTGTTTCTACTGTTCCTCAAAGTACTTAATGTCACAATTTTATTATTGACTTTTGAAATGCTAACATAGACTGTTTTGCATATAGACATAACATTTCAGAATGAAAGCCTTGATATGGTTTATTGCATCAAAATACATCAAACCTTGTTATAAACACCATTATAATCACCTTTATTATAAAGCAATAAATAGATACAGTAAAAGGGAAATAAGGCTGCAGTGTCTCTACTGATGCCAAAGCAAAGAGGCACTGTTACACTGTAGTTTTGTTGTTTTACCTTCTGTTTTCCCTATAAGCATCATCTGAGGACCAAAGTTCCCTCATCATAAAATTACTTTAAAATTATTATTGTAATTTAAGGTGTGTTGGATACCTGTATTTTCCCCGGTACTCCAGTGCTGTCCATCCTGCTTGCCACATTGACTGTGTTCCCCCAGATGTCATACTGAGGTCGCCGTGCCCCAATCACCCCTGCAACCACTGGACCCACATTGATACCTGCACAAACATTAAGCAAATGTAAAACAAATACAAAAGAAATGCCCAACTGTGGTTTCCCGTAGTCAAATTGTGATTGACTTTGTGATTGCATTAACAGTTTAATACAAGGGTAGACGTACCCACTCTCAAGACAAACTCATTGTAAGACTGATAGTTGATTTCATCCAAAACGTCAAACATCTCAATGGCGTAGTCTGCTATGGTGCTCAGATGGTCGTAAACAGATTTTTTGGCCTAAAGAGGGGAAATACACCAATCAGTAAGCATCTATGCACACAATTATCTGTCAAATTGTCTTCATTATAATGTACTGCATCCATTTATACATGTGCAAACAGAAATGCAAAATGACATGCCACCTTGGTACCAATGGTGGGGACGAGGCCCACAGCTGCCATGTATGTACTGCCAATGGTTTTGATTTTCTCTATGTCTTTGTAACACTCCTTATCCATGAGCTGCAAAACATACATTAAAATAAACGCACAAAGCAACGATTGCAGCACAATTCAAATCTCTCAGAGGTCTGCGTTCAAAGCCGAGTAAAGAAAGCCCCATGCTACCTCATCAAAGTCAGCGATGATCTCGTTCAGCAGTCTCAGGCACTCCACTCCCATGTTGTTGCCATCCAGCTCGATGTAGAAATCATTGAAATTCGGGATTGAGGCAAACAGGACACCGACTTGTGCGTAGGACTGATAGTATAGATCCTAATGGAAAAAAGCACAGCATAAATGTATGACTATGTCCTTCTATGTCTTATGCTGTTCTTAATTTTTGGTTTTCTGTCTGTTTATCTACCTGTTTGTCTGTCTGTCTGTCTGCCTGTCTATTAGCGAGGCTCACCATGTTCCTAGGGTTTGACATTAGGAAGTGCTGAGCCACGTGTGCGGGCAGAAGATTGAAGAGAATCCTCCTGTTGTCCAGCTTGACTTTCTCCATGCCATCTCTTTCCTCTTCCGCCTGACAGCAGATGTAGCAAACACAACATTTACAGACAATGCCATGAGGACTGCAGCTTGTCCCACATTTCTACCACATGGGGTCACTAGAAAACCTTACAAGCCTTACAACCAGGACTGTATGTCTCATTGTTGGATTTTGAATGGGCCTAAGTACATTACACAACTAATGCTGCTAGTTAAATGGTTAAATAGGTTAAAATTCAGCATTTGCGTCAACACTTCAATCCCCCTATGCGCGGTAGTCCTTTTCTTTTTTCACTCTTGGTGCCATATGAAACCAAGCCAAAACAAGCATCTTACCCTAGTTTCTGCCAAAGAACAGACAGCTGGCAGCCTATAAATACAAATGCTCCATACATAACTCAATTTTACATATATTAAAGCTGAAATGGCAGCATACCGACAGTACATTTTTATTAAAACTTATGTTATATAATGACATTTATCTTTCCACCTTCACATGCACGGACACACAGATATACACACTTTCTGACCTGCACAGCCCATAGGAAGTCCAAGCGTAGTTTGAGGTCAAGTTGCCTGGAGTGGAGGGCCAGGGCACTGACAAAGAGCAACAGAGACAGGATGGGCTCATAGCCCCGGATGTGGAAGGACCCCCCACTGTGGAAGAGACCAACACACAAGTCAGCACTGGACTGGACCACACAGAAAACTACACATGAGGGTTGAATGGACCCCCCACAGTGTCGAGAGCAATCATGAGTAAAGTTTTACTAAGGAAAACAAAGGTTGTTTTTTTAAAGAGCAACATAAAAAAATCCATTAAATTAAAGAAAATGTATAAATGAAAGAGCTTAAATGTGCTTGAAATTTTGGACCATACGTTATTTTATTATTAACTAACGCATGACTGTGTGCATCGAAACAAAATGAGTTTTTCAAACGAGATCTTTATCTTAATAACCTCAACAAATTCAACGTAATCACTTATCAGGGGCACATTTATGATCTGAGCTCCAATAAAATTGTCCAGGCAGCTCAGTGCTGGGTAGAAACAGCTAATGCGCTCCCATCATCCAGCCTACATTGTCCTTTCAGGCTTCTGATTCAGGAAAAATGAAAGAGTGTGTGGGCAGTAGACAAGCAAAGACTCCTCCACAGACATACACATCTCAGCACATGTATTGTAAATGCTCCGGTTGTCTGTTCCTGCTCCGGATCAAACAAACACAAAAGCTAGTTGCTTGACATTCACAGCCATTCTTTGACCCTGATACTCGATCAGGGGGCATGGAAATGTCAGAAATAAAACATGCAATACAGCTGAAGTGTTTTGCAGGGTTGTGTGTGTCGTGGTGGATTTGGTTGTGCCGTGAACCTCACCCTGCAGTCTTGCGAAAGCCACTGAGCTCCAACACGGTGACATACAGCACCCCGAGAAGGAGCATCAGCGCCATCTTTGGCAGCCAGGAGACCCGCAGGAAAAGTGCCAGGGTGAGTGTGCCCACCACACATGACAGAAAGGCGTAGCGGGCGCCGTCACACGGCAGCTCTGCCATGGTGCGGTTGGCGCCGCTGTCCACATCGATGATGACGATGGAGCTGTTGGTGTTGGCACTGCCCCACAACCAGGGCATACAGCCCACCTGATGGAGGCAAACAGGAAACACATGTACATAAAGATGATAGGATATTAAAGTAGGGAACAGTTGCACGTTTCCCAAAAGCATCAGAATTTCAGAATATTGATATTTTTCATGGATGACATTCTTACTGTTGCCTTCCCCACTTACCACACAGGCCTGGGCCACAGCGTAGATTAAGAGCACTATGAGAATACAGAGAGCAGTGCGAATCTGAATGGTCAGGCACCCTGGAAAACACTGAGAGACATAAACAAAGAAAGGTTAGTTGAAGGAGACTGATAGTATGAGGAACATTTAATGATATGATAAATACACAACTACATATTTATATTGTACACACGGAATACTATTTGTGTTAATACATGGCAAGATTACAATAGGGCAAAGTGTGTTAGTAGCTGTAAGAATAGTATATAGAGATTAAACAGATAAGTAAGGTAAGGTAAGTAAGGTGAGTAAAGAACAGAGAACACAAACCTATAAAAGCCACAGAGTGTAAAAAATATTAAATCTTCAAACTTTTTTGGTCAGAAGATTAGAGGATGACCATGAACCTCAACAAAAAAGGTGAAATGAATAGATTCCAATGAATGAATCTATGAGTCCAATGAACACTGGATCGTTATGACAAGGCTTTATAAATATATTTATACATATTTGTCTATTCAGAAAAAAAGAAAAAGAAGAATCATGGAAGGACAAAAATGCAAACTTGTCAGCTCTGTATGGCACCAGATCGGAAAGAAATAGTCCTTCAGTAGTTAAAGTTGATGCATGAAGAAAACGTGACGCAGCTCTATTTACCTGTATTCTAGTGATATGCAGGTACATGATACAAGCTACTAGGAAACAGATGCAGAAGACGAGAAGGACTAGTACCACTGTGCCCCTGAGTAGAGAAACAAAAGGAGAGAGGAAGATGGCCGGGTTACAAAGACCTGAGTAATTGAAAGAGTCAATTAAAGAGATAAATGTTGAGAGAGGAAAAAGCAATAGAGAGAAGAAGGGACAACAACAGAATGTGCTGTACATACTGTGGTATGATGAGAAGATAGACAAGGCCAAACAAGGCAGCTAGGATCAGAGAGAGGACCACTGCACTGGTGAAGTACTCATCAGGAACCTGGTGGTACTATGTAATGCCAGAGACCAGATGTGAATGAGTAACAACATATCACATTACAACGCTCATTTAGAATCTTTTTCAGAAACATCTCACTGTACAGCTACAGCATATGTGTCTGCAGTGTCTGATGTCCCTCACCCTCTGCTCGCGCTCAGAGCACTTATACATGAGTGTGAGGAAGTTGAGGTCTGCCGTGTCTGACTCGGTCTGGCGGGCCTCGATCAGCCGGCCGATATAGCGGTTGACCCGGGTTCTGGGGCTGCTCTGGATCAGATTGGCCTGGTTTGTGTTGGAACGATTCCTCAGCTTCTGTGGAGCCGTCCGCATGGCCCTCCGCTGGTGGGATAAAGACAACAAATATTCACTGAAAATGTAGAACTTGAAAAACAATAGTATGATAAATAGGCTGCAATGCAGTGCCCTGTATTCTCCGCTCTACTGGAGTATTATCATATTAGCAACAAGGGTGAATAAGAGTCAACAATAAACACAGGCAGCTGATTATACTTTCAAATTAGGACATTGCCTTCACACTTAACTTCATTACTGAATGCACCCCGCTGTGTCTGAGTTGTGTCTTCGGCAGCCAAAGTGAGCTGCTTTGCAAAACATTGGGCATTGGAGCAGAGCCAGAGAGTTAACACGGCAGAGTGGATGTTTGCTTGTGTGTGTGTGTGTGTAGGTGTGTGTTTGTGTGTGTGGGTGGGTGTATGTACATGTAAGTGAGCATGCTAGATAAATTGTGTAGCTCAGTGGCACAGTAGGTGAGCAAAGGGTGAGGCAGGATAACCAGAGTGTTCATGAGTTCATTACATGACATGAATGTGTACAGCTCACTGACTTCCTTGATTGCCTTCTTTCCTTTCTTTCCTTGCTTCTGTCTAATCTTCCCCATTTCCTGTTTTCTCTCCATGCTTCCATTATATTCCACCGTACTTAAATCTTTCCTTCCCTGCTTCCGTATATGCTTCCTTACTTCCTTCCCCCTCTTCAGCATGTTCTCCTTTACTTCCTTCTTTCCTTTCTTCCATTCATATATTCTTTCTTACTTCTGTCTTTCCTTCCTTGTTTCTGTATATTCTTCCTTTCGTCCATTTTTCCTTTCTTGCTTCTGTATATTCTCCCATCTTGCCTTCCTTGCCTGTTTCTGTATATTCTTCTTTACTCCCTTCTCTCCTTCCCTGCTCCAGTCTATTCATCCTTGACTCCTTCTTCGTGTCACACGTTTCATCTCGTCTTCCCTATTTTCTTCCTGTTTCTGTTTATTCTTCCCTCCTTCCATCCAGTCTTTCTTTCTCTCCCCATTTCCATCCCTTATATCTCTGTGGATCCCTCACGCTCTCGCTTTGTGTTATTATGAGGCAGCGACACAGTGACCTGCAGATGCCGACTCCTCCTTATGTTCCATGTTGTGCTCAAAGTAGCACATGACACATCATGCAGCCATGTCTGCTGCACCAGAAATCCTTTTCATTCATCCCTTGTCCCTCATATCGCTCCCCTTCGTGCCTTGAATGCATGTGTCATTTCACACAATCCAAGTGTGATCTGAATGTGAAACAACCATTCAGTAGTCAATGCATGTATGACTTAACCTGTCACCACTTTTCCCTTTTCCATTTGCCTTTTTATACTAATCTGCCTTCTGTCTACTAACTAAGGATCTTGTCATTTAAGAGGAGTTAAGAGAATTAAGTGTGACGTAAAGATCTACTGGACATAGCCACCGAGGGTAACGTTATAAAATACTAACTATTTAAAAATCTAGCAAGCAACTCCTGACTTATATGTCACACAATTTGGTGGAAAACTATATAAAATCAAGTGTGCTACACAAACCTGCACTACTATACTTGTGAGGACATTGTTTTGACAAAAATGAATTCCCTGGATGCTTCTACTTGCCTTATCAATGCTTATTTTAATCTGAACAAGAAAGCATTAACCTTATAGGGGCTATTATTAGGGGCAGTGATGCCCACAGTTGTTTGTCCCCACAACAAGAAAAAACTACACAGCACACAAACACACATACACACACACACACCTGACAATCTGGATTAAAACAGCTGGTGCAAAGATTGTACAGCTGCCAGGCCACAGGATTTCTTTTCAGGCACACATGGTCAAGTAAGCTCTGACATTTAGCCAGATTGCCGGTGTCACTGGGAGTATATGCGGGGGGAATGGTATGGCCTCTGGCACAAGCAACATGCTGAGGTCATTATAGCTGACAGGATCATCACTTACCATCGCTCCATATCTTCTTACAATTAAGTGACAAACATACAGACTTACATACTGTGAAAGCCATATATTTATTTACTGACCAAGACTGCAGGAACAAGTTTGTGAAGCCTTTTGAATTACCTGGGATCCTGAATTATTTTCACCTAAATGGTGGTTTGCTTATTCGGCTAATTCATAGCATGCTAGTGTGATGGCATTTTGGTGCCGGTGGATGTCTCCTGCTCGATGAAAACACCTCAATGTCACCAACAGAGTCAACTCTCAGAGAGTTTATGATTCAGAGTAGGGCTAACTAACTAACAAGTATTTTCATTATCCATTAATCTTCCAATTATTTTTTCTCGTCAATCTATTTTTTCTCATCGATTTATAAATGTCAGAAAATAGGGATCTCCACAATTTCCTAAAGTTCCAAGGCGATGCCTCCAAACTGCTTGTTTTTGCCCAACTGACTGTCCTAAACCCAAAAATATGCAGTTAACTATAACAAGAGACAAAGAAAACTAACAAATGCTCACAATGGAAAAGGGGGAACCACTGACTGTTTGGGATTTTGGCAAAATAGAATTACGTTTACGATTCAATGATTATGTAAATGATTAATTTTCTGTTATTAGACTAATCGATTCATTGTCTCAGGTATCTGTAGAAAGGACACATGACCATAAAAGTTGTTAGATGACGTCTTGAGCATCATCAAACAGCTCTATTGGACTTCAGACAGGCTGTGCGGCAAATATCACTGCAAGTGTGCAACGTACAATGTTCAGTGAGGTGACAAAGAACATTTGTGTAACAGCAATGGGCAGGGGAGCATGTCTTGCACATGCTAATATCTACTGTATGTCCAAGAGTTTAGATTAAGAAAGCCACTAAACCATGAAAGAATCCACAAACACACATTGTTGCTCCTCT
This sequence comes from Gadopsis marmoratus, assembly GCA_036023855.1. NCBI lineage: Eukaryota > Metazoa > Chordata > Actinopteri > Centrarchiformes > Percichthyidae > Gadopsis > Gadopsis marmoratus. Next base: position 25,290 of record JAVQJF010116368.1, read on the forward strand.
AACGTTTGCCAAAGACCCCTTGTTCTACAGAGGTTAAGCTTGTGTCTTAAGCCCATACGTACATTCCTGACATAAGCGCATTGAAATGTTGTGGCCTCAACTGAAGTGAGGATTTTTCATGGAATATAAATGAAATAAAAACGTAAAATATAACAAAGAAATGTATTTGCCTGAAATGTATTTCTGCTAACCGATAATATCCATATAACGTATACTGTAATGCTTTAACAATACCCCGACAGAGACCATAAAGATTTGAGTTGTGGTTTAAATAAAGAGATCAGGCCACATTCAGGGGCATTAAGAAATTCAGGTAATTCAAACAAGCGTTTAGCAAACATTTTCCACTATAGTAGAAAACTCTAGACATTCAGACTGTATATATTTTTGTCTCTATTTATGTAAATCACAGCACGAACAAACAAAGAAACGTCAACACAGACACTGAGAGTTTATACCTTATCACCGTCCTCGCAGTTCATGACATTGGAGAAGGGAATCTCAGCCTTGAACATCTTCCTGCAGTGCATAAGCTGCACTAGTAAGTAGCACACAGTTTTGAACTTCATCTTTTTGGCGGGCTTTATATCCGAAAGAATCAATCCTGGGAATATCTGTCACCAGATAAGAAATGGGAACAAGGATTTAGTCATGATACCCCCACACAGTAATATATATTATGTAAGGGTCTATAAATCATGCACAGGCATTGGACAGTATGCACGTGCACTCCATGCTCATGCACACACATGCATGCAATCATTATTATCAGGCTCAGGAATTTAACTAGAAAGTGGTTAAAATAATGTAGGTCAATCCCTTAGGTGATATTAACAGTTTTGGGACTTTGCTGCCCTCATTTCTCTTTCATAAAGCCACTGTAGAAAGAGTGGTAAAGATTAAGCAAACGAGTTTGACGACGTGTCATTTGAAGTAAGATGTATATGTTTTGTTTGATGCACAAAGTTGGAAGCGTGTCGTTAAAGCAGGAGTAATTAAAGGCACAATAGCAGCGAGAGTAGCAGCCTATCCAACACAGCTTAGTCTGGTTACATCTTTCTCTGAGCCATGTCTTTGACGAAGTCTAACCATCATCTTTATTAAGAGGATTAGCAAAGTCTCACGCATATCAAAGAAAAATACACGCAACTGGGGTGTTACAGGTTCACATAAGGACCCACATAACCTATGTGCAGGCCTTATTTTGCATAACCTGTAACCTGCTGCAAGAAATGGAGAGGAGAGGAGAGGAGAGGAGAGGAGAGGAGAGGAGAGGAGAGGAGGGAGAGGAGAGGAGAGGAGAGGAGAGGAGGCGTAATACAGAGACAAGACTGAAATTCCCTCTCCAGCTGCTTGGGGTGCACATCTGTTGGAGATGTGCGTGTTAATGTGTATGCACTGACACACACACACGCACGCACGCACGCACACGTGCACACACACGCACACACACACACACACGCACACGCACGCACACACACACCTCTCTGATTGTTACTGCTCATTCAACAGAAGCGCCGACTGGGCCAATACACCTTAAAAGCGTGGCAGCTGGGAAAAACACAAACATTAGAGTCTTGCAAGTGAGTGGAGACCAAAAAAGAACAAGTTTCTTGATTCATTGGCTGCTTCCAGCCCATAGTAGCCCCTCTCCCCGCTGCGGGGGCAGTCCAACACACACCGCAGCGTCCCAACTACTCCATGTTACTCTCTTACCTGCAGACGTGAGCGCTGAAGTCAGTTGCAAGTGGGACTCAAGTCGTTCGTCTCTTCTCGGGACGGGTTGCAGCGCAGCGCAGCAGCCACGCAAAATGCCTAAATCTCTATTTAATTCCCCGCATTCCCACTGAATTAATTTGTTGTCTCCTCTTCTCCCGCCGCTCGCCTCTGGACAACTCCTCGAAATCCAAGTCCGCGCTGACCCCTCGCACGCTTCTTCCTCGGTGCGTGTTCGCTGTTTTGAATGGAATTAAAAACGCAGTCCTTCGCAGCTCGCGGACGGTCGCTGAAAACACTACTTTGCCTCGCTAATCAGTGCGGCCGCGCTCGCACGCGCAGCACTGCGCGTTCACGCCGCTTATGGGCGGGGAGGCAACACGGAGGGAGGGGGCGGAGCCAGGCCCCCAGAAGCGGGTATGGCCCACGGGTTTGGCTTAGTGGCCGCGCCGAGTATTACGACTTCCGCAACTCCCCCCCCCCCGTACACAATAATTGGAAAAGGAGCGGCTTTAAAGAGATGAATACGGTTTTTTTGACCTCTCAACCGGCTCGGATGGAGAATGACTCTAGCGCGCATACTCCGTGGCTGCGGAGGCTTTGGCTTTTTTTGACGTAGTGAGCGATTTTCATAGGAATGAATGAGGCGCCATCTTCGAACGCGGTCTCCCTTAATACCAAAGAGTATCGAAGCAATCAGTTCTTCAAATGCTTCGTTAACACGATGCGAGCGAACAGGAAGTAAACAGCAAGTAACACGGCAGCGATGTACACGTCTCACACCACATGTATTTAGATTATAGTTCAACCAAATCTGAGCGTCTATTTTGGCTTTAGACAAAATCGCCATGATGCGAGTTGCCTTGCTTCTTATAGAACTGTCAAATGTAAAGCACCGATAACCTTTCTAGGATAAGAAACCGGCTGTTAGCCGTACTGCGCAGGTACTCTGTCGCAAAATGTTTTAGGTCTTCCTGCAGCGGTTTACGTTAGCCATTGCAATGAGGGACAAGACTGCGGTTTCCGTGGTACTTTTTATTTGAATGTGTCTCACAGGTATGGACATGGAGTCTGCCCCATGTATTTTGATTTGACGGTTCGTGGTTTATGTTACACAGTCTGAAACCGTTGTTTTTACTACCGTTGTTTAGCTTCGTGTGGTGGTTAAAAGTGGCAGGTAGCTAGCTCATGCTAACGGCTAAAGACGTTTAACTTGGCTGCCTGCTGGAAAACCGATCAGCTTAAACGCATTGCAGCAACGTGACATTCCGCAGTAACATTACCGGACACCGGCACCCTGTAGTCTGCCAGTTAAGGCCGATCACACGCGATTTTACGTTAACTATTTGATAAATAGCACTCTCTCAATACTATAAGCCAGTCCTAAGTAACGTTAACGTGTCTGACGAACCCAGTCAAGACTGAACCAAAACCGGATCATTTTGTGTTGGATCCAGGGATCCACTTTGCATGGCAACTTTACAAGTTTAACACAGCTTCATCCCCGTGTTGCCTAGTTGTTTAGGGAATCATCCAATGAAGATCAATTATTGGATTTGCGTCATAATGTTCAGGATGAGTTTTGTGACATGTCGGTGTCACAAAAAACAGACTTGGACCAGTGCTAAATATTCTGCTGCTGCAAATCACAATCACTTTTATTAATGATTAATCAGTGGCTTATCCTTTACGATCCCACTGATTGATTGGTGTATACACTGACATAAAATAGTGAAAATTGCCCATTGCATTTTCCAAAAACCCCAAATGACGCCTACAAATAACTTGTTCTGTCTGCAACAGTCCAAACCTTTTTCTAAACTTCTCATTGTAGCACTTAAATAGTGCTGCAAATAACAGTTGTTTTCATTAGTGATTCTTCTGTCGATAACTTTCCTGGTTATTTGTTTGGTCTACAAAATATCAGGAAGTAGTAAAAAAAAAAATATCCACATCACAATTTTGTAAAGCTCAAGATATCTTCAAATTGTTTGTTTTGTACGACCAGCAGTCCAAAATCCAAAAAGATTTAGTTTACAGTCACATAAGACAAAGAAAAGCAGCCATTCTCACAATTAAGAAGCTGGAATTGTGAAATGATTGTTTTTTCCTTGATAAATGAGTTAGAAGATAAATTGGTCATCAAAATAATTGTTGATTAATCTTCTGATGATTGACTAATGAATTACTCAGCGACGCATTCAGCACTAAATTCTTCCTCTGTCTTTTTCAGACTCTGTGGTTGTGTTGTAGGATGGACCCTGTAGTGCTGAGCTACCAGGACAGCCTGTTGCGGCGCTCTGATGTGTCGTTACTGGAAGGACCTTACTGGCTCAATGACCAAGTCATTGGTTTTGCCTTTGAGTACTTTGCTGCTGAGCCATTCAGAGTCCTGGGGGAGACCGTCATCTTCATCAGCCCGGAGGTCACCCAGTTCATCAAGTGTGCTTCTTGCTCTGATGAGTTAGCCTTATTTCTGGAGCCACTGGATCTTGCTTCTCGTCGGTGGGTCTTCCTAGCTGTTAACGACAACTCCAACCAGACCGCTGGGGGATCCCACTGGAGCCTTTTGGTCTACCATCACAACTCCAACCACTTCTCCCACTATGACTCTCAAAACGGCAGCAATTCACTGCACGCACGGCGCATCGCCAGCAAGTTAGAGCCTTTCTTGGGTGCAGGGAGGAAAGCACTGTTTGTGGAGGAGCCCTGCCCATCACAGCAGAACAGTTATGACTGTGGCATGTATGTTATCTGTATTGCCGAGGCCTTATGTGAGAAGGCCAGGGTGGAGGGCTCGCCACGCCTTCCTGTGCAAATCATCACCCCAGCCTACGTCACCCAGAAGAGGGCTGAATGGTGCAGACTTATCCAGAGTCTAGCTCAGAATGACCTCTGCTGCTCTCTGTCTTTTCCTTAGCACGTTGATTCCCCATCGCTATATGCAGAACAGCTGTCAGCCTCTACATATCAATTGCCGGAGTGTCTGAATGCACTCCTTGAATACAGTATAACTACATATTATGAAGTATATTTCTATTACAGTCCCTATCATGCAGTGTTACGAACCTTTAATGAATCATTGAACACTTGGTGTCATGTTTATCCCTTGTATATGCACAGCAACATACATTATGTAAACAAGAACACCAGCATGCCTATAAACGGAATTTACTCTCTTGTACATATTAAGTGAGGATGGAGAATATGTCATGAGGAAGAGGAGGCACAGACTTTGTTTTTCTATTGTATTAGGGGCGAATGTAGAAATGTTTACACAGATTATTGCTCAGGGTCATTTTAAATGAACAAGAATTGACAATAAGAATGTGAATACTTTGTCACATCTGTTTTGGTCGTTAGGTCAGCAATTACAAATTTAGTTAGAAAATTGAAGAGGGTAAGACATGTACTGTGTGCTGTGAGTTTTTATGGGACAAATGGCAATGTTGAGTGGTGGAATGTAGGTTATGTTCTCGCAAAATACAAATTTCAAACTTATTGTCTGTTGATCTAATAAATGTGACCGTTGTCACATTTTTGACGAAAGGGTAAATTTGCTTTGTGGTTTTTATTTGAGGTCCCAGCTGTGTTCTTTTCATCGAGCAGATGTGTTGACATTTTTACTAAATTTTTTATCAGTAAAGTTGCATACACAAATTACCTCACTGAAGAAATCGATTGGTAGGTTTGTATATGCACATTTATGGAAGCATAGATGTTAGATAAGAGTTCTTCAACATTTGTTAGTGTGTAGCTTGAATAAAGATAATTTACAGGTTGTGAACCAACATGCAATAGGCAAGACAAAAAAATCAATGTCCACTACTAAATTACACCATCATCCTTTAGGCTGCAAATTAACTGCACCATTGGCATTTTTATGTGCATTCTGATCCTATTTAAAAGTGTTTTTGGACACCTTTCTTTCTTAGGGAGTATGAACAAGTTAATGTCTACGATAAGTATTACATACTGGAGTGTATTTTAGAATTCATCAGTAAAATGATACAAAAACTAAAATGATACAAAAACTGCCTAAAAAATAAAATTCAGACAAAAATCAGATTACAAATAAGTGAAAATCTGACAAAACATTCACTACTTGACTTTTTTTGATTCTCTGCTACAAACAATTCAGTCAGCACTCAAAATGTAATGTAATGCCTTGCAATCGCTTATCATTGAAGCATATCTGTATCTTATTGTTTTGGTTTGAAAGAAAGGAACATGATACAAGAATGAAATGGCATGACAGATTGCGGAAAAATAAAGCTGAAACACATTTGGGGCAAAGTTTAAACTCCATTGTGTTGTAATTGCAAGAAATCTGTAAATCTGCAAGTTAAGCTATTCAGACAACTAAAGAAAATGAGACTTTCCCTGTACAAGGTTTAAAATGATTTTATGTTCATCTATAAAAGGCAACAGCTTTCATTTTTAGAAAATATACACAATATTGCTTCCATAAGAGTCCTAAAACTGTCATCCAGCATTGTACTTTAAATTAAGAAAGCACACAGGAAGGCCAAAGAATTCTTTATTTACAACTGCAGCCTTTGACGTATTTATAAGGGAGCATTACTATGTCAGTTGGAGCAGGATTTAGGGTTTCAAATCTCTATAATATACAAGCAGCAAAGTAATGCTGACCACATCTAGACCTGGGCTTAGATGAAGATGTTTCATGTGATTTCAGGATGAGGGGGTGGTAATGTCTAAAAAGAGCACAGTCCTGTCTTGCATTACACAACTGCCTACATAGAAAGAGAAACCTAGTGTAGTGAAAAATCAAGCTTAATAACACTTTAGATCAATATTCAGTTCATAGTTTTCCTTTATTGGCTTTCTGAAAGCAATATCCGTTGTTGAAGAGTTGGATTAAGAGGGGATTTAAAATTCTGAAGGGTCATTTTAAAAAAGGGTGTTTTGTGCTTTGTTCTGACTACATGAAACTGGACTCGCCAAGCTAATTGATCACATACAGTATAATCAGTAACTATGTTGCAGAAAAGAAAAGGACACAGCCTCCTGATCTGGCTGATTGCCATGCACTGCTCTTCAATTCACACTGCTTGGACTGTTTCCACCCTCTGCTCTCCTTCCTCTGGCATCCTGCGCACACGCACATCCCACAGGCATATTTCACCCGGAGTAACCAGTCAGACGAGACATCAGGGTTTACTATTGTCCTAATAAAATGCCACAAAGCTGGGACATTTACCAGCCAGGCAGCACCCTGCATTAGTAAGACAAAGAGCCCAGGGAAAGGCAACGTTGGTTTAGACAGATCTTCTAAATGGCCAATTTACCAAGTCCACTCCATGAGTGCCTACAAGGAAACCACACTTGACATTCTGCCTTCTGTCATCTCAGGTCTACAGCAGTGCACCCAGTTTCTGTGTTGTATTTGAAAGAATATTTCACAGGTGCAACTTGTTATGTCCTGCTGCATAACCTAAGCTGAGACGGATAAACGTAAATCCTACAAAATCCTGTACCCTGCTCTTTGCTCTTTTGGCAAATGACACACAGCGTTCTGTGGCATAAAACAAAGCTTCTTATTTGGTGGGTTTGTTCTGCTGCAAATCAACAGTAGGCTTATGGATAATCGCTGTTGTAATTAAAAAGAAGGCCATGCTTCACCTTCAGGACCCAGGTTTGAATCATCATGTATTCGCCACTCACATTGCATGTAGGTGCACAGCTATGCAGTGAGCTGAACACACATTCAGTAATGGCTGAAGACAGCAGAAGGTACTTGAGGCCTTAATGGAAGCAATTGTGAAACTGAAAACTGTATTGCAGCAGCAGTAAGCAGCTGTTGAGCAGGGACGTGGGGGCGGAAATACATGCAGAAAAGGAGAGAGAGAGAGATGAGAAAGCACACAACTACGGGAAAGGGAAGCAGTCGAGTGTCTATAGATGGAGATGGAGATGGAGAGGAGGAGAGGAGGAGAGAGGATTGCTCATTGCATCATGGGAAGTCTCCCGGCAGTCTAGGCCTATAGCAGCATAACTAAGGAGTGTATCAACATGTGACAACAGTGACAGTAGTGGTTGCTACTAGCATTAGAGTGTTTAATTAAAACCAACTGCTAGTGGCAGAATGATGTCATTAGAAGCCTACGTGAGTAGAAGTTTTATTAGCAAAATAAAAAATAACATTATTTGCAGATATCACCACAGTTAGAAAATGCAGTGACAAATCCGAGTAAATGAGTGAAGAAACATGTAGAAACAAATGTAGATAGCGTCAAGGCCACTGAATGGTTTCATGAGCATGAAATCGTATGTGCTATGGCCTTCCCAGGCAAGATATCTTAAGCCAACTGAACAGCTATGAGGAATTTAGGACTTTACTGCTGTGAGACCTGACACCCTACAAACTTGACTTAACTTGAGACTTGAAAGCAAAAACCATAACCATTTCCAATGAAAGAACTTACATGCTCACCTACATGCGTAAAATCTAAAAAGAGCCAGAGCCACGCCTCTAATCTGGACACACATCTTATCACCTGTCGTCTTCTTATACCTGGTTAACCCAACCTGTACCGTTTGTCTCTGTTTCCTCCACCCGCCCTACTGAATGTCAACATCCAATAGTTATTCATTTCAAGGATATATCCTCCAAAAGACTGTTTATTATGTTTGCTACAACAAGTTTGAGCTCTACCTGCATTCAAAACACATAGCTGAAGCTATTTAGGCATTTGGCTTTAATTAATGACCAGAGAACCGTGGCCATGGCAACCGTAACCATGATAACTGTAACCATGGCGACCGTGGTAACCATGGCAACGGTAACCAACCGTAATGTTGGCAAACGCAAAACACAGAGCTCCATTAGTGAACTCACTCACCGCTGTTCTTCATCAGTGGGGTGTGTAATTGATTTCAAGGTTTCTCCTCCAGGATCTCCAGGTGTTCCTTGGATCAGGTGGTGAACTGGAGTTTGTAGTTCATTGCATGAGAAGATGTTTGCATGACAGCAAACTAAAATGACAAAGCTTTAAATCTTTAATAGCTGAGCGAATGCTTTGGCATTGTGGGAAATGGTGAGTGTTGGATCAGAAGACTGACTCCACTTTCATGTTAATATGGTAAATGTAAGGCAGCAGCTGGTTAGCTTAGCTTAGCATAAACACAGGATAAAGGGGCAAATAGTTAGCCTAGCTCTGTCTAAAGTTAATCAGTGAGGTTTAGAGGTGCTGGTAGTTTGATTTTGTTAACTTTGTACCGAGCTAAGCTAAGCTAAACTAACCAGCTGTTGGCTGTATCTTTGCATTTAGAGGACAAACATAAGAGTGATATCAATATTCTCATCTAACTCTGGGCAAGAAAGAGAAAAAGCATATTTCCCATAAAATGTCAAATTATTACTTTGAGTCTTTGAACTGTAACACATTAGAACAACTAGTCATTCTTTCTTTAATGGCTCAAAACTAAGTTGTTGATGTTCATACAGACATCAGTGAGTCCAACCATGAAGATTAAGACCTTCAGGGGCTGCGGGTCAACCTATGAAACAATGAATAGTATCATGAAACTTGCACTAAAGCAGACTTTATCCAAAAATCCCAAAAATAAAGAATAGTCAGGATAAATTCTCCCTTATATCATTTAACAGTGTATATACAGTATAATACATTTGTATGATTGTGCTCAAATGTTATAATATATTGTTTTGGCGTACTCTGACTGGTTTCCCATTTCTCTCAGAATGACTTTCAACATCTCTCCAGAGAATGGGTGTGAACTTCTCTCAGTCAATGGTGGTGCATATGGACGCATAAATATATAGTAAAGTTATCCAACTTGTTTGTGAACACTGGGGTGTGTCCGTGGTCATAATCAACCTCCGTTAATCAAAACACAGTTTAACATGTGGCTGCATTGCATTCTGGTCCCTTGAGGTCTACTGGCAGGGGATAAAAGAAATGCTTTACCATCGAAACGTTGACTGACAATATTTTTGTACAACCTCAACTGTAGCCTAGAATGATGTCATGCCTTCTTGTTGGCTGGTTTTCCTTGGAAATAAGAAGGGTAGATATGCCTGGAATAGCTAACAGTTCTGTTAAATCAGTTACCTGCTCATCTTACACATTTTCACATGATGCTTAATTTTAGCCATGGTATATTAAAGTAAAAAATGTTCTCTAATGTAATTTCTTAGACTTTGCCAGTCGAAACTACAGTATAATCAGAATCAGAATCAGCTTTATTGGCCAAGTGTGTGAAGAAGGAATTTGACCCCATTTTCATTGTTCTGAATGTACTTACACAGAAATAGACAGCTAATAATGCATGTGCACTTACTTTTTATATTTTCAATTAATCTTTTTTTGCGTGATTTGAAACACAAGTACTTACATAACTTTTTAAAAGAAAAATGTAAAAAGCTGTAATTTTATAAAACATATATTTAAGTTTCCATAAGATGCAGGCATTTGCAATAGAAATCTCTCTGTATATTTGGTTCCAAAATCCCATTGGATAGGAAGAAATAGTTGCAGTTTATTGCAGTGAAACGCAGCACCTCTCACTTCATAAATTGATTTACTGTAATGCACTTTGATTGCACTCTTAGCAGACATGGACACATTTTAATGCACAGCAATGAGGTAATGCATTCTTGGAAAACCTCAAGTAGTGCAGCCTGTGTGTGAGGAGTTTACCGTGTGTAATACAGACCATTACCGTGAAATTACAGTCAGCATTTCCTTTGCACCAGAGAGGTCAAAGGTCACCTGGAGAGCATTCCAGGACAGACAATACGGCTCCCTGGAGGTATGGACGAGGCTGCATCTTGTCTGGCCATCTGCTTTGGCTTGCCCCTATTACCCCACTGCTAAAAATGGACTCCACACTCACACTTACACAGTGTTACAGTAGTTGGCCCCTGCCCTTTGTGCTTCTTAAGGTTTCCAGAAGGCTTGCTGTTTGACTGAGGCTGATTAACTAGGTGCTGCATGAGCTAATAATTATAATAAACTTGTTTCTACAGAACTTTTCATTACATACTAAGTCACATGCATAGTTTAAGAAATTGGCATCCATCAGTAGTGGAAGGATTATTTTTACTGAGGTAAAAGTAACAATACTACAGTGGAAAAATACACCATAACTCCATTATAAGTATACGTCCTGCATTCAAAATTTTATTTAAGTGAAAGTATTATCAGAAATATGTTCTCTTAGTATCAAAAGTAAATGTACTCATTATGCAGCAGGATGAATCCTGTCACTCTTATGTAACTATATATTATAATATTGCATTGTTATTACTGATGCATCAATATGTAAGAAGCATTTTAATGTTGTAGTCAGTCAAGATGGACCTATTTCAACTATTTTATATAGTTGGGTACTTTAATCTTTAACAATGCATCCTATTTTATAAGCTGATCATAGCTTTGTATATAAAGTATAAATCTGCAGAGTAAACAGTAACTTTAGCTGTATGTATGGTTATGTAGAAGTATAAAGCAGCATAAAATCAAAATACTCAAATATGAGTACATGAGAATTGTATTGTTGATATTGATATAAATACATTACTTAATACAATGCTAAAGAGAAGAAAAGGGTCGAAAGGTGAAGTTGCTTTTAAGTGGCATCAAATTAAAATACTGAAGTAATTAGAAGTACAAGTATCTCACTATTGAACTGTATTTAGTTACAATTCATGATGGCACGAATGCATTTTTTTATTTTAGACATTAGCTAAGAAAATACAAAAGGACCAGATGGATCTACAAGTTTTAAAGTGATTCTTAAATAAAACCTAAATGAAAGCATTTGTTCAGGTATATATACTTTAAACGTTTTGGCACTGAACCGAAATGTTATCTGCCAACTTAAGATTAAACCATTCTGCTGATAAGAGCTATAACAGCTCAGTAGCATTGTTACGTGCCAAGCACCAGCCAACAGCCCAGTTGGGCTTGTCTGCGACCCTGTTCCCCAGTCCTCTCTGCAGGTGTAGGCAATAATTGAGTGCCACCTGTGCGGCCCTGGTAAAT